>PVKM010038729.1:0-14008 GCA_004027735.1 Carollia perspicillata | reverse complement strand
GTCACTCAACTGCAGGGTCCTCCTGGACATAAAAGCCCTTTTAAGTTTTAGGATTGTTAGCTCCCTGAGTGTCTGGTTGGGGAAAAGAAATGTAGGGATTTTAGTGTATTATTACCTATAAATAAGAAATTACCTGTGAATAAATGCTTAATTTGTGATTATTCTGTTCATTTTGGAAGAATAGTTTAATAAGACTGTTTAAGGATCTAGAATCTAGCCTGAGTTTGAACCCTAGTTTGCTTACTACCTGTGTGGCCTTGGAGAATGGGGATGGTAGCGGTACTTACCTTACAAGATTGCTGTGGTGGATAAATGAATTAAAATTTTTAAAACACAGAGAACAGTGCCTGGCAGGTAGTAAGTACCATATAACTGTTTACTTTTGGTTTTGAATGTGCCGTAGCTAAATTTTCACAAAGTAAGAATTCATGCAATTTGAACTAATTAAAATTTATGGAACAATTTTTATTTAAAAATGGGACTAAAGAGGAGAAAAAGAAATCAGGTTATCAAATGACATGCATGTGATCCCAAATTTTCCATGAGAAAGAAAAAGAAATTACTTGTAGATATATATGTACTATGAGCATAGACCAACACCACAACAACAAAAATTAGAGAGCTGCACACCAAAATCTAGGTAATTTAAAACTCTTTTATTTTTCCCCCTAAATTCTCAAAAATTCCTACAGTGAATCCAACTATTGTTGTCTTATTGTCCCTGGAAACAGACTGGCCTGGAATGGCTCTGCCTCAGGCTAGCCTAGAGCATGTGTGTCCTTGGCTTTGTGCAGGAAGGATTTCACAACACCTGTCCAGGTGATTCTGAGAGTATGTTTACGAAAGCTGGGGGCAGTGAAACCAGGAAGGGCTTAGGACAGAAGAAACAACCGGAGAGAACCTAGGGGGTGCTCTGCTTTGGTCCCTGGAAACATTATAGGAAAGTGAGCCTCATGGGGCTGGGGGCTGTGTGGACTCAGGGTAGGCTGCTTAAATTTAGCTCATTGACAAGGCAGAGAAAATGGGCCACGGAGACAGGTTCAGAGGGTTAGCCTGGGACGAGCTGCCACTGCATGCTGCTCTCCTGGTTGCAAGGCTCTTGGGGACCCTTGGAGTTTAAGAGAAGGAGCAAAAGTACAAGCCCAAGAAAAGGGGAGGTGCAGGCATGCTCCAAGGACAGCACTCACAGGCTTCCTTTATCTTGAGGGATTTTATCTGTTTTCTAAAGGCAGGAATTTTAGGGGCATCTCAGGGGAGGATCTCAATAGAATATTCATCAGCTTTCCAGGTGTGACCTTCTATATGCTGTTGATCAAAATAAGTTTATAGAGGGGTCAGGGTCATTCTCTGGTCAGTTTCAACATCAAAGAACGTTACCAAAGAGGGACTGGGACTGAGGCGGGTCTGCCCCAGCATGCTCTGGAATTTGTAAACCATATGCTCCTAAGTGTCCTTACTTAGGCAAGAGAAGACCTTGAGACTTACTATCTGGCTGTAAATTGCTCAGCCGGTTTGTTCAACTTTCCATCTCCGTTTCCCCATTCCACGTGCTAAGGAATTCTCCTAGCTTCTTACCTTCCTGCTTCATTATAATAATAATAATAATAAAAGCTCTCAAGGAATGATGCACAAATGAAGAAAAGAATACCTCTGACTAAATGATAAAGAGGGGGGAAGTGACAATAACTAGACTATAAAAGCTGTATCTGTTTTGGGGAAGGTCAAGGTTAGGGAAGCTCTGAGGAGGAACCAAAGTCCATCTTCTGCTGAGGGAGAGGGGAGGGCTTGCTAAATCCTGAGATGGGGCTGAGGGCGGACAGCCTCCCTCTGGAGGGATGCCTGGCCCTCCGTGGTCAGCTCAGGGAACTGAAGACTTTGCTACTCTCCCTCTCACTGGTTTGTCTCCTTCTGTGCTTCAAAGAAAACACACCTATCTTATTAAGCTGTGTTATAAAACTTCGTCATGCTTTCCTTTTCTCTCTCTTCCTCCCCCTCACTTCGTCCCCTTTCCCAATTCTTTCTCTCTCCCTCTTTAAACAACAAGGAAGGAGTCACCAAACACACACACACACACATGCACACACACACACACACACAGAAACTGTTTTATTATACAATTCTCTTTAGTGTTGTTCTAATTGTTGAGCTAATGAGTAGCTAGTTCCCTGTGGACTCGGCTGAAATCACAGATATGGGCTTTTGTTTGCCTTTTGACTGTCTCCCTTCTTTGCACTTTTAGGCAGGCTCTTAATAAAACTCTAGATAAAACTCTTAATAAAAGAGCTCTAGAACCTGTAACTGTGTTCTTCTGAACATTCATTTGTAATTTTAAAGCATATTTAGTCAAATGACATTTATTTTCTACTTGTAGTTGTAAAGGAGAAAGTCCAGCTGTTGTTACAAAGGAGAAAAGCGTACTTCATGAGTTATTCGGAACAGACATAAGGTGCTGTGCAAGAAATGAGCTGGGCCAGGAATGTACCAAGCTGTTCACCATAGGTAAGACATAATATTATGTACTTCTTTTTTCAGTGACTGTTCCTTAGAAACAACCTGGGACTAACTGTAAACATTAAGTGATCATTCAACTTAAGAAATTCTATGGTCCTGTTATACCACTTTAAATGTGATATTATGGATCTGTAAGTGCTACAAGATTTAATAAAAAATGAATTTACTTTTAAAGATTAATAAAATAATGAGAGGCTCACAACATTTGCAATGCCATCAAATTCTTAGCTCTTCAGAATGCTCAGTATATATTTTGTGATGAAGAAAAATCACTTTTTTTCTTACTTGGAACGCTTTTGTCTTGTAGACCTAAATCAGACTCCCCAGACCACACTGCCACAATTATTTCTTAAAGTGGGGGAGCCCTTGTGGATAAGGTGCAAAGCTGTTCATGTAAACCATAGATTTGGGCTCAAGTGGAAACTAGAAAATAAAGCCCTGGAGGAGGTAATATGATGCGTTTGCATTCTGAAAATGCAGAAACAGCAAACCGATAGTCCTGGTTGAAGTCATTAAATTCATTTTGTCTTATTAAAACCTAGGGCAGCTACTTTGAGATGAGCACCTATTCCACAAACAGAACTATGATAAGGATTCTGCTTGCTTTCGTGTCGTCGGCGGGAAGAAACAACACTGGATACTACACTTGTTCCTCCTCCCAGCATCCCAGTCAGTCAGCATTGGTTACCATCGTAGGTAATGCAGGCTGCTCACACAATCTTTATCCTTCTTTTTGGTTGCTTTAGTGTGGACTGTGAAGTATGTGCTGCGAATTCAGATTTCAATATAATGTTAGTGTCAAAAGCTGATAAAGACACTGAATCAGAATAGCTTTGCAAACGTAAGCTGCCCACTGCCTTCCTTTTCCAGTTAAACTGAGCTCTCTTGAATGTCACTGTCTTCGTACTCACTCTGTTGTAATGTGACCATCTGTTTGTGGAATTTTGTCTTCCAGTAGACTGTAAGTTTCTCAAGGACAGGAGTAATTCTGTCCTTGTAGTCCCAGAACCTGGCAGAGAGCCTGACGCAAAATGCTTAATACATGCTTGTTCTGAGAACTGAGAGGACAGTGAACGGTGGCTGAGAGAACCTGACAAGCACCTACATGCATTGAAATTTGGGTAGATGAGGGAGGATTTGGAAACAATCATGCCTTAAGTAATTTCAGATTAGTTAAATGCTAAAATGTGAAATGATTCTCTTATCACACTGATAAGGAAGTGTTCCACAAGGAAGCCTTGTGAGTATTGCTGGCTAGATTGTTCTTTTTCTTGTGCCCTGAGGTTACTTTACATGACATGTGTCACTGAGAGAGCCAGTCTGTCTGAGGACCCCTACTCTGTACATGGCCAGCTGTCATGTACATGACCTTTCCACCCTTAGAAATTGTGTGCAAAGAGTTTTCTTGCATTAAAACTGATGAATAAAAATGTATTCATTGTCTCGATATATTTTCATATGGATCTCATCTAATTTATAAATGCTTTTTTTTTTTAACAGAAAAGGGATTTATAAATGCTTCCAAAGCCAATGAAGATTATGAAATTGATCAGCATGAAAAGTTTTGTTTTTCTGTCAGGTTTAAAGCATACCCACAAATCAGATGTACATGGACCTTCTCTCAAAAATCATTTCCTTGTGAACAGAGTAGCCTTGATGATGGATACAGGTGAGACAACGCAGGGCTCCAGGTCTCAGCATCATTCCTAGCACAGCTCTCCTCATTGCCCTGACAGAGGAGTAATTTTGTGTTATGAGTTCGTGTGTTATTGAATTGACACTGGAGACAGCAGATGTGAGGACACAGTAAGAAAGAGTTTTATAATCAGTTCAGATACTGTAACCACCACCTGAAAAACGGAAAGAATCCTGTTAGTTTGAGCGAGGTTCTGTGGTGTTTTCTGAGTCACCAGATTGTCACTTCCTGTTTCAGAGTACCTGCTGCAGTGAGCACACAAAGGTTTGCAGAGGACTGAGGAAGTAAAGCCCTTGAAACACGGGAAAGCATTACCTGTCGGTGTATTGATTTGTTTTCAAAAACTGGCCCAGAAATTGCCCAATAATCAACGCTAAAGGAAAGTTTTGTTTTCCCCCAGTGTCAGAGAAGCACTTGTCCCTATGGGATCCTCTTTTTAACCCAATTCAAAGATTTAAACAATCAATTCAATTTAGTTCAGTGAATATTCCTTTAATATCTTCTTGATGAGTTTGATGCTCTGAGGGGCTACCAGAGTGAATAAGGTAGTGTTTCTCTCCTCCTCAAATTTACAGAGGCACATGTAGGTGCCAGAGGCCACCTGGGAGATCACTGCTACTGTGCTGGTGACACCTGGTACATCCCCTTAAGATTTTACAGATTCATTGATTAGAGGACCATGTTTCTGATATATGGGTCATGGACTGATCTAGTAGGCAAGTTAATTTGGTTTCTTTCTATAATCACAATCTATACTCCTGACTCCAAGTAGTGATCTTATAGCTATCTAGCTAAATGAATCAAGGCAGGTCCTGATTCCCATAGTGTTTTTTACTTTTCCTTTATCACGAACTGGTGATATAGTTAAGCTCTTTGTGTGTTGAATCTCACCAGTGAGTTTATATGCTCCCTAAGTGTTGGCTGTCTGTCATTTCTCTATCTTTGTATAATGTCTCCTTCACTCAGGGGTGTTTAATAAATGAACAAATCATTGTCACCCCTGGAAGGCAACCTGGGCCAAAGATGAGTCAGTGCATCCTTTTTGCACTGCAAGGACCACACACAGCACTTACCACAACACCCAGCACTCAGTGTTCATTTTATTTTAAAAAGTTCTTGAAGAGCTATAGTGTTTGTTGATGATAAGGATGCACCACTTAATACAAATGCAAAAGGAATATGATGCCACTTCATCGTGAAAAAGGTAGTCAAAATATTGTATAAAATGAACAACAGCCCTGACTGGTGTGGCTCAGTGGGTTGAACATTGTTATGTAAACCAAAACATTGCTGGTTCAATTCCCAGTCAGGGCACATGCCTGGGTTGCGGGCCAGGTCCCCATTGCGGGGCATGAGTGAGGCAACCGATCGATGTTTCTCTCACACATCCGTGTTTCCCTCCCTCTCTTTCTCCTTCTTTTCCCCTCTCTCTAAAAATAAATAAATGGAATCTTTAAAAAAACACAAATATGTGAACACTAGTGCTCTAAATGTCTTCTGCTGTCTACACGAGGCTCAGTGTTGAGATAGGGGGTGGCAGACTAAATTATAATCTGAGTTCTTTTCAACTTTTTATCATAAAAATTTCAAATTTACCAATAAATTTTAGAAATAGTACAGTGAGCTTCCTTTTTCCACCACATAGATTCAACAATTTAATCAAACTGAATTTTGTTTGTGAAGTACAGTATTCTACTGTTTCAAGAGGTGATAGAAGTTTTTGTATGCAACTGAAAGGTCTATGTAATAACACGACTCCTGAAAAAGCTTTGATGTGGTCGCCGTGTGTGCACCAGACGCCTCTCAGGTTCCCCACATTCACGGCTTCGTTTCTCCAATTTACTTCCTCAAATATTACCCCCGAGTTCACTACGGCTTGCCTGTATGTGTTCACAATTTATCAGACTGTAACTTTCCAGCAGTTTTGATAGCCTGGTCTTGAGAAAAGGTTCTAGGATAGTTCATCTGTTAGTTTCCACAATTTTTTATCTCTATAAACTGAATTACAAGCAAATCTACCTTTGCTTTTTCTAGTTTCGTGGTAAAGGAAACAACCCAAGTTATTAGAATTTTATAATTGTTTAGTAATTTCTTCCTAAAGACACTCCTTCGGCCTCCATGGAGCCTTGAGTCCGAGGAAGACAGGATCATCTGCTCCTCGGTAAAGCACCTCAGTCCATCAGCTCTCCACTCTCTAGTTTCCCCAGGGCCCATTTCATCATCCTCTGCATTTCGATTTGGACTGCATAATCCCTTGTCCTAGGAGTAAAGCATTCTTCACTTTATAGTCAAATTACTTCCTGAGCTACTGGAAGAGGCTGCCCTTTCTCAGCTCCTCCCTTTAGGTGCTAAGTGGAAAATAGAAATGACCTGTATTTTGATTGTTCAGAGGAGAAAACCCTCTGTACCGTGCAGTGAGAGAACATCTTAGTCACTGAGATAGTACGTCAATGTAAACTCCAATTCCCTCATCTCCCGTCTCATACCAGCTGACCATTTTCAGAAAAACACTGAGGGAAAGAGGAAGCTTTGACTCTCTTAGCCACCTAATAGGTTAGTCTCTTTGGAATTTCCAGAGGAGGTTTGGCAATGCTGTTGTTTCTATTGTTATGACTGACTCATAAACAGGAAGGCAAGCAGTTTAAAACGACCTGGATATTCACCTCTGCCTTCAGGTTATTTATGTGACCACTTTCGTACCTGAGATTGAGGACATGCAAGGTGCTGTCTGCGTGACACCAGGGCCAGCCACGCTCCATGAAGACGGCACAAAACACTCAGGAGGGAAAGAATTTACAGAGCACTTTGCTTTGGACCGCATGACAATCAATAGTTGTATTGGTAATTTCCTCCTCTATCAAATTGATTAGTGCTTTTGGCATGGTCCCTGGCTAGCCACATGGCTTCTTTATTTTTAATCTTCTCTTGTTCCTTTTCAGCATCTTTGGCTGTTATCTAGTGAGAATTACATTTTTCCTTACAGTGGCTCACATCTTTCTCTTGGGCCACTTGAACTCTGTCTTGCTGAAGTCTGGAAATCACAGAATTTACTTTTCCCTCTAGTGTTATAAATTGGCTTTCCCCTAATTTTTCTACCACTTCCACTTCACAGTCATTTCTTCTTGTTGTCCAGAAGTAGGTCAGGATAAAAAATTCCCTTTTGGCTATTTTTTGATAGGTTTTTAAAATTTTTCTTTTTATTGTTGTTCAAATACTGTTGTCTCCATTTTCCATCACGACCTTTTTAGTTTTTAAAAAATGTTATTTATTTATATTAATCCTCACACAGGGGTATATTCACTGATTCTAGAGAGAGAGGAAGGTGAGGAGAGGAATAGAAACACTGATGTGAGACAGAAACATTGAGGAGCTGCCTCTCATACGCACTCTGGCTGGGGATCGAACCCCAAACCTATGCATGTCCCCTCACTTGGAATCAAACATGCAGTCAGAACTACCTTCCAGTCTCGGAGTTAAGGATGCCCAACATTGGTGTCAGATACACACAGATTCAAAGCTCCTCATCCGTTGCTAGCTGTGCAATTTGAATCTTAGGCATCAGCTGGCGTTCTGTTTTCTCCTTCATCTCCATACCCAGTCCAGCACCTGCTTTCTCTTTTTTATCCAGGTACCTCTTGGTTTGCTCTTTCCTCTCCTTTCCCATTTTCCCTACCTTAGGCAATGCTCATCTTTTCATGCTCTGTTCAGATATGAATTTTTACTTCTTTCCTAGGACTTCCCACATAATACTGTAACTGCTTATTGACTTATCTGCCTTCACCCCCAAACTATAAATTCTATGAGGACAGAAATCTATTTTTTTAAATCACTGTTGTATTCATGATTCCTCCTACAAATAAGCTCTACCAATGATTGTAGAATGAATGAATGAATGAATGAATGAATGAATGAATGAATGAATTCCTGGGTTATAACAACTGCCTCCAGATTTCCCTACAATAAACTTTTCCTATGGCCATGAGTCTAAATTAAAATAGTGTTCCTGATAATTCTCCCTTGCTCAGGAGTCTGTAGCATCTTCTGCTTTCTCCATCAGGTCTAAATAATTCAGCTGGGTTTCAGGGTCCTTGATCATTGGCTCTCCCCTACCCATTTAACCCTCTTTTCTACCCATATCCCAATGAGCACCTCTGCTCAGTCCATTGGCCTCCCTATTACTCTCCTTTGTGGCTGTATGAATTTCCATCTCATGTCTAAGTCCTGCCCTTGCCTTCTCCTCAGATGTCTTTTCTTTTGCCCTATCATTAAAACTAACTCATTCATGGAGATCTGGTACAAGTCCCACTTCTAGGAAGCCATTGAAATTTGGCTCATCTCTACTGGCCACAGATCCACTTACCTTCTCTTGACCTTATTATATTGTTTAATGTTATAACTATTCTACTTATGTAGTTTTGTCCACCTACCTGGATATATTTTTGAGGACAGGAGCCATATTTTACATGTTTGTTGCATCCTCTATAGCTCCTAGTTTATGGCAGGCCCTCACTCTGGTCCTCCTGTTTATGTTTCTACCTTGCCCATATCCAGTTTTTGCTTTTTGTTTTTTTCATTTTAAGTAGGCTGTATAGACGAAGCCAAATTAAACAACCTCTGAAAAAGCCTTATATTTTTTTAATCTAAGGGAAACTTTAAAAAATCTTTATACATCCATATATGTATATTTTAGAGAAGGAGGAAGGAAGGAAGAAAGAGAGGGAGAGAAACATAGACATGAGGGAGAAACATCGATTGGTTGCCTCTCACACACCCCCAACCAGGGACCTGGCCTGCAACCCAAGCATGTGCCCTGACTGGGAATCTAACCAGAGACCTTCAACCTATTGCTTTGTGGGAAGATACCCAACGTACCGAGCCACACCATTCAGGAAGGGGAACTTTTTTTATTTCTTCAATGCATGAAGGCATATTCAACAGGTCCTCACTCCCCTACCTCTCTATACTATCCCACATCCCACTACAATAGCCAGCATCTCGTATACATGACAGATATGGCAGATAACCCCCAAGATCAAGTTATCTGTGTTAAAATGTGTTGAGTGGTCGATGAGCATTCCAAGTGGATATTAGAGCCTGCTGAGATTGCCCAAAGATTTTGTACAAATTCAGTTAATTTGAGTCCTCATCACTGTTAATTGCTATTTAAGTCAAGGGTTGGTCATAGGTTTTGCTTTGGACCAGTGCCAGAGAACCATTCTTTTAGGAAGCAAGGGAGTTATGAGGTCCTCCAGCACAGGAGTTTTTCCATATTTCTGGAATTTGGACTAGTCCAGAGTGTGCAGAACAGCAGGGGTGTGAGTCTTCTTGTCTCTCTGAGGAGTCTCAGCCTAGGTCAGTGTGTCTCAACTTTTAATTTGTATAGGAATCACATGGAAATCATCTTAAAATTCAGACTCTGAGTCAGTAAGCTTGGGCTGGAGCCTGATTTTGTATTTCTAACAAGCTGACAGATACCACAGGTGCTGCTGCTGCCTGCCCACTGACCATACGTGGAGTAACAAGGGCCCAGCACACAGACACTCCTTGTCCATTGAACTTTAGAGAGTGAATGTCTAAGGGAGATTCCTCCCATGCACACCATCATTCATTTCAGCATCTCCTGTAAGAATTGTGCTAAGTCTGTCTTCAATTCTTTTTAAAACAGCATATCTAAGTTTTGCAACCACAAACACCAGCCAGGAGAATACATATTCCATGCAGAAAATGATGATGCCCGGTTCACAAAAATGTTCATGCTGCATGTAAGAAGTAAGTTAAATTATCCAGAAATTTAATTTCAGCCTTATAATTCTTTAACTATTAATTAACTATGACCCGAAAGAGCTAAGTAATGACTTACAAGTACTGATGTAAAACTGCTCATATACTGAAGTGTTTTGAAAGTTCACTTTCATACCTACTGGCTTTGTTTTTACATATATCTTTTTCTGTGTTCATTCTCTGAAGCTAAGAGACTTAGTCCATGTGCTCTGTGAATGTGTTTAGTGTTGTGACTGTTGACTTTAGTACTTTAAAAGGTCGTGTTAAGGAAAGGCCAAACATCATATTACCTGCTTTTTACTCATTTTAATACTTTTGTTTCTTTGTTCTGTAAAAAAATAAGAGTACATTTCACTGGAAGTGTTGTAGCTACTTCTGAAGCTAAGAATCATTTTGAGGTATATAGAGATCTACACCTGTGCTCTCTATGGAGCCTAGCAATGGGAAAGTGGTGTTATGTAGACAGGCAGTCAGGCTGCCTATGCAGAAGGTTATATGAGGGGGAAAGAGGAAATAACCAGAAGCCTTGTGTCATCCTGCATGAGAGACCCTCCCAGAAGCACAAACTGCTTGGAGTAAATGGGCCACCTATACAAAGCTGACTTTGAAACCATTTCTGTAAAGTACTATTCTTTGTGAGCTTATTTTTCATGTTATTCTCTATAGGGAAACCTCATGTGCTGACCAAGGAATCATCAGCAGGTTATGCCTCTTGTTCTTCGGATGGATATCCATTACCAGCTTGGACCTGGAAGAAGTGTTCAGACAAGTCTCCCAAGTAATCAAGACACTTGGCATCTTGTTCCTGATCTTAGTGGGAAAGCTTTTAGTTTTTGTCCATTGAGTATGATGTTGGCTGTAGGTCTTTTGTATGTGGCCTTTATTATGTGGAGGAATGCTCCCTCTACTCCCACTGTGCTGAGTGTTTTTATCATAAATGGGTGCTGTACCTTGTCAAATGCTTTTTCCACATCTATTGTTATGATCATGTGATTTTTGTCTTTCCTTTTGTTTATGTGATGCATTATGCTTATTGATTTGCAAATATTGTACCACCCTTGCATCACTGGGATGAATCCCACTTGATTATGGTGTATGACCTTTTAACGTATTGCTGATGCAGTTTGTCGATGTTTTGTTGAGGATTTGAGCATCTCTGTTCATCAGCGATACTGGCCTATAGTTTTCTTTCTTTGCTGTGTCTTTACCTGGTTTTGGGATTAGGATGATGCTGGCTTCATAAAAAGAGTTTGGGAGTCTTCCATCACTTTGGAGTTTTTGGAATAGTCTGTGAAGGGTAGCCCTTCCTTAAATGCTCTGTAGAATTCTCCTGTGAACCCATCTGGTCCAGGGCTTTTGTGTGTCGGGAGTTTTTTGATCACTGCTTCAATTTTGTCAGCTACTATTGGCCTGCTCAGGCTTTCTGCTTCTTCTTCATTGAGTTTTGGAAAATTATATTTTTCTAGAAATTTGTCCATTTCACCCAGGTTTTCAAATCTCTTGGTATATAGTTAGTTCTTTGTAGTAATTTCTTACAATCCTTTGTATTGCTGTGGTATCAGTTGTAATCTCTCCTCTTTCATTTCTGATTGTGTTTATTTGGATCCTCTCTCTTTTTCTCTTGATGAGTCTGCTTAAATCAAGTGTGTCAAACTCATATTCACTGGGGGCCACATCAGCCTCGTGGTTGCCTTCAAAGGGCTGAATGTGATTTCAACTGCTTAACAGTTAAGGAGTAGTCACATGTACACAGTCCTAAAATTATTTCAGCCCTTCGAAGGCAACCTCAAGGCTGATGCAGCCCCCAGTGAAAATGAGTTTGACACCCTTGGCTTAAAGGCTTGTCAATTTTATCTTTTCAAAGAACAAGCTCCTGGATTTATTGATCCTTAGAATTGTGCTTTTAGTCTCTATGTTGTTTAATTCTGCTCTAGTCTTGGTTTTCTCCTTCCTTCTACTTGCTCTGGGCTGTCTTTGTTGCTGTTCCTCCAGTTCATGTGTAGTTTTTGTGTATTATGTTGTTTTTAGTTTGTAAACTAACCCTATAGAAACAAGATAATTGTAGAAACTAACAGGGAAAAGATAGGACACCTCAGGTGTTAGAGTTTACTCTAATTGATAGGTTTAAGTGATTAAAGCTGTGACTTGATAGGCTTCAGTATCTGCTTTTGAATAAAGACACCTTGCCTTTCACATAAAAAAAAAAAGACACTGGCATCTCTTATATTGGAAGAACATGAAATTCACACTCTCCTTGATGTATTGGCTCTTTCTCATAAAAACAATTTAAGAAGGAATGATGAAGTATTTAAAATTAAAATGCATACCTCTGAATCCACCATAATTCCAGGTGGTCATAGATCATTTCTGATGACTCATGATAGATGAATATCTTTTTGAGCTCACTTAGAGAAACCCCAGCTTCCAGTCTGATGACAGCTCCATCTATCCAACTTACCTCTCTGTCTGTCATTTCTTTTCAGCTGCACAGAAGAAATCACAGAAGGAGTTTGGAACAAAAAGGCTAATGGAAATGTATCTGGACAGTGGCTATCGAACAGTACCCTGAACATGAGTGAAGCCATCAAAGGGTTTCTCGTGATGTGCTGTGCATATAATTCCCTGGGCACAGCTTGTGAAACAATCCATTTAAGCTCACCAGGTACACAGCAGCTGCTATTGTAATGCACCACCTTCAGGAATTCCCCACTAGAAGTTAGTCCCTGTTGTTCATTTTTGTTTGGGGAACTTTATAAGAACGTAGAGGTTCAGTGTGTGATACCAGAAGGCTTTTTGAGTCAGGCAGGAATCCCCACTGAACCTACACTGTTGTGTAGTTCAGGGGCAGAGTGACTTCTGTGGAACATTATTATGACTCACAGGTTAGAGCGATGTAGGTCGAACCATAAATTCCCAGAGCAGTGACTATCTCCCGAGAGGCTCAATTTTAGAAAAACAGATTTAGTAATTTGGAGTTGCTGCCATTTTCCTTTTTGCTTAATCTCCTTATTTGCCTTTAGCTTGCTGTTTTATAATTTTTAGGTCTTTTTTTAGAGCCATCCTAAGTTAATTCTGAAGCCTAGCTTCCTACACTTACTTATTCAGAATCACCAGCATCCTATAACTCATTTCTCCATATTCGTACATATAATACCTTCAATATCCTTTTTGTATCTGACTTGTGTATCTTGTGGGTTAAAGTAGATGTAATTCCTATAATCCTATGATTTCTAAGAATGGATGCAGGATCATAAAAATTTTCTAGGGAGGAAACTTGTCCTTTATACTACCATGGCCTGATTCTCCGCGGGGAGTGGAACATTTGTAGAGAACTTGAGAGGTTACAAATCCTGATGACTCAAACAGGATGTGTGAGATCGTGATGTGCATTCCCTATCAGATCAGTCAGGAATCCTAAGTCACTGCTTGGTGACACTTTTGTTTTGTTGTTGCAGATCCCTTCCCTTTTCTCCAGGACAACATCTCATTCTATGCAACCATTGGGCTCTGTCTCCCCTTCATTGCTGTTTTAACCATGCTACTTTGTCACAAGTACAAAAAGGTAAAAAAAAAAAAAAACCCTGAAACTAAAAGGTAACAATTTATCATTGTTTCCTCTTTCTGAAGAGCTGCCTGTTACTGACTTGTTATTTCATCTCCAAAGCAATTTAGGTATGAAAGCCAACTGCAGATGGTGCAGGTGACTGGTTCTTCAGATAATGAGTACTTTTACATTGATTTTAGAGAATATGAATATGATCTTGAATGGGAGTTTCCAAGAGAAAACTTAGAATTTGGTAAGAATGGAATGTTCCAGATGTTTCCATAGCATGTCCTTTCTGTGGGAAAATCTTGAACCTGCACTCACTCACCATTTTTCTTACAGGGGAGGTGCTAGGATCAGGTGCTTTTGGAAAAGTGATGAACGCAACAGCTTATGGAATCAGTAAAACAGGAGTCTCCATCCAGGTTGCTGTCAAAATGCTGAAAGGTACGGTGGGATGATAGCCACAAAGATGG
>PVKM010038728.1:0-14049 GCA_004027735.1 Carollia perspicillata | reverse complement strand
TTTTTTTTTCTAGTGATTACATTCCAAACAGCAAAAAGAGTTAATCAAACACTGATAAATGTTACCCAAGATTTAGAACAGCAAACCAATATTGATCAACAAATCATGGCTCAGTTACGAACATTGGAGGCAGCTGTACTATGGCTAGGAGAATGACAAGATGCCATAGCACGACACAATTCACTAAGATATGTGTTACCAACACTTGGGAACGGTACTTGGTTAGATCAAGCCAGCATGTTAAGGACAATATTTAATTCTAGCTTATCAGAAAATATATGCCATCTCAAAAGTAAAGTAAAAGAAGATCTGAAAAATTTATTACAACAAGGTCAAGAAGAGAATGTGCAAAAAATATGGGAACAGTTCCAGTGGCTGGACCCTGGAACATGGTTCAAAAGGATCCTGCCAGGAAATTGGTTCTCAATAGCCTTGGTAGTATTAGGAGTAATAGCTGTAAAATTGTGCCTCTCTTTGATCCGCTATACAAAACAAAAAAGGGGGAATATGTGGTAACCTAGCTACTGTCGATGCTGTGGAAAACCACAAGCTCCAGGGCTACGGGGCATGTTTTGGGTACACTAAAGACAGTAACTTAGCTACTGTTGAGCTCCAGGGGCATAGTTTGGGTACAGTAGCCATAGTAATCATGAAAAGAAATTATATAATCACACATATATGGAAATGAAAGTAAATAAGCAAAGTAGGCTGCAGAATTGATTTATGTAATCAAACTATATAAAAGTGTGTGGAAAATAAAGCCAGACAGCTTCGCTTGCCCATTCACCCTCCTCCAAGAGTGGTGTCTTACTTGTGGCTCCTCAGAAGTGGAATCTGCTTCCTCCTACCATGCCACCATCTTCCTCTCTCTGGACCCAATTTTTATCAGTTAAACAAACAAATACATTTTGTGATATCATTGGAATCATCACCAACCGAATACATTTTTATTTCATATGTGTTTGTTTGAAGTGGAGGAAATTTTTTTAAATTGCTGCTTTTATGCCCATTCTATTGCTTGTCCCACATTTGTGGAGTACTTACTATGTGTTAGCAATGTGTCCTATAAATCCCCACATATGTTGTCTGATTGTACCCTTACAATCTCTCTGGAAAGCAGGAATTTAATTCTCAACCTAACTGATAAAGAAACTGAGACTCAGAGCACCTTGATAACTTGCAAGTGATCATGTAGCTATTTAATGACACAGCTAGAATCCATTCTTCCAATGGAGGCCTAACTCTGTTAATTTCAGAAATGCAGGAACTAATCCCAGCTAGTTGAAAAATAAAGGCATGTACAGCTGGCTATATCATACTTAATGGTGAGAAACTAGGTTTTCCACTAAGATCATGAACAAGGCCAGGAGTCCTAGATGAAATGGGCCAGTTCCTTTAAGACACAGCTGCCATACTCACACAAGAAGAAACAGACAACTTGAGCAGATTTATATCTATTAAAGAAATTGATTAATAATGAACAATTTGCCAAAACAGAAAGTGCCAGACCCACATAGGTTCACTGAAGAATTCTGTCAAACATTTGCAAAGAAATTGTATTGATTCTTCACAATATTTCTCAGTGAATAGAAGCAAAGGGACTGCTTCCCAACACATTTTATGAGGCCAGCATTACTCTAATACCAGCATCAAGCAAAGACATTACAAGAAAAGAAATCTACAGACCAATAATTCCCATTAATATAGATTTAAAAATTCATCAACTAAATATTAGCAAATCAAATCCAACAATATAAAAATGTACAAAAAGAAATGTGTCATTACCAACTGGGATTTATCCCACATATGTAAGTCTGGTTCTACATTTAAAAATCAATTAGTATACTCCAATATATCGACAAGCTAAAAAAATCACACAGTCATATTAATATATGCAGAAAAGGCATTTGACTAAATTCAACACTCATCCATGCTAAAAATACAAGAAAGAAAGAAAATAGCTGGAAAGAAAGAAAAAAAGAAAGAGAAAGAAAGAAAGAAAGAAAGAAAGAAAGAAAGAAAGAAAGAAAGAAAGAAAGAAAGGAAGGAAGAAAGGAAGGAAGAAAGGAAGAAAGAAAGAAAGAAAAGAAAGATCGCTCTCAGTAAACTAGAAATAGAGGGGAACTACCTCAATTTGATAAAGCATATCTACAAAAAAACCTACAGCAAATATCCTATTACAGAGAGAAACTCAAAGCTTTCCCTCTAAAATCAGGTACAAGGCAAAGATATTACCTGTCACCACTCCTTTTCAACATCATACTGGAAGTTCTGGCTAAAGACAAAAAAATTAAGTAAAAGATATGCAGATTGGTTAGGAAAAAAGAAAACTGTCTTTGTTTGCAAGTGGCATGATTGTCCACTTAGAATATTTAAAAGAATTGATGAAAAGAATTCCTGGAACTAATTAGCAATTATAAAAAGAAGACAATATAAGTTTAAAGTACAAAATTCAATCAAATTCATATACAAGTATACAAATGATGAACAAGTAGAAATTGAAATTAGAAACACAATGCCATTTATTTTAGCAACAACAATTAAATACTTAGATATAAATCTAATAAAATATGTATCAGACCTTTATGAGAAAAACTGCAAAACTCTGATGAATGAAATCAAAGGAGAACTAAATAAATGAACAGATATGCCATATTCACAGATAGGAAGACTCAAAATCATCAAGATGTCAGTTCTTCCCAAATGGATGCTTATACATTCAATGCAATCTCCATCAAACTCCCAGGAAGTTATTCTGTGGATATTAACAAATTGATTCTCAAGTTTAGATGGAGCGTTAAAAGACCTGGAATAGCCAACACGATGTTCAAGAAGAACAAAGCTGGACGACTGACGCTACCCAACTTCGAGACTTGTGCCGAGATTTTCCACTGGTGTGCTGCAAGAACTTTTAGAACATGCCATACCTGACTATTTATTTTGTCAGGGGTACTGACCTCCTTTCCCTTACATTGTAAAATAAAAACAATGACAACAGCCAACACTACAATAGCCATCTTGTGTAAATGAATAAAAATTATAGCTATTTTTTTGTCAGATTGGCAAAAAAATACATTTTGGGGATATGCCACAGAATTTTAGTAATTAGTTTATGTGTGCCATGAGATGAAAAGTTTGAAAATTGCTTTTAGAGTCATCAGCACAGTGTGGTGTTGGTGAAAGAATAGATAAGTAGATCAATGGAACAGAACAGAGAGACCATAAAGAGACCCATATAAGTGTACTCAACTGATTTTGAGAAAAAAGCAAAGATGATTCCACAAAGACAGGACAATCCTTTCAACAAAATCTCTGAAAACAACATCCACATGTTAAAAAAAAAAAGTAGACATAGCTAGCCCTTAACACACTTCACAAAAATTAACTCAAAAGTAAAACACAAAACTGTAAAACTCCTAGAAGTTAACACAAGAACAAACCTAGATGACCTTGGGTGTGGCAATGACTTTTTAGATACAGCACCAACGGCACAATTCATGAAAGAAATATGATAAGCTGAATTTCATTGAATTTAACATTTTCTGCTCTGTAAAATACAATGTCAAAAGAGTGAGAAAATAAGCTACAGACCAGGAAAAAACTATTTGCAGAAGACACATCTGATATAGGACTATTATCAAAAATATACATAGAACACTTAAAATGCTACTCTAACAAAACAAACAACCCAATTATAAAATAGACCTTAAGAGATGCCTCACCAAAGAAGATATGCAGATGGTAAATAAGCATATAAAAAGTGCTTCACATAATATATCATCAAGGAAATGCAAATTAAACTAACGATGAGATACCATTACATGCCTGTTAGAATGGCCCAAATCCAGAGCACCGACAGCACCAAATGCTGGTGTGGATGCAGAAAAACTAATATACTCATTCACTTGTTGCTGACCAGAGTGCAAAATGGTACAGCCACATTAGAAGACCATTGGCAGTTACTTACAAAATTAAATATACTCCTACCACATAGTCTAGTAACTGCAGTTCTTGGTATCTATCCTAAGAAGCTGAAAACTTATACTCACCCTAAAACCCATGCCCAAATATTTATAGCATATTTATTTATAATTGCCAAAACTTGGAAGCAACCAAGATCTCCTTCAGTAAGTGAATGGAGAAACTGTGGTCCATCCAGACAAGGGATATTATTTAGTTCTAAAAAGAAATGAGCTATCAAGTCATGAAAAGACATGGAAGAAACTTAAATGCATATTCATTACTAAGTGAAAGAAGCCAAACTGAAGTGGCTACATGCTGTATAATTCTAACCACATGACATTCTGGAAAAGACACCCATGGAGACAGTAAGAAGGTCGGTGTTTGCTGGAGGGTGAGGGTGGAGAAGGAATGAGCAGTCAGAACACAGCACTGACTCTGGGGGGTTACGGCATATCAGTAAGGGGAACTCCATGCACGTGTGGAAGTGCAGGTATACGAGAAATCTCTGCACCTTCCTCTCAATTTTCCTATGAACCTAAAAAATATCTTAAAAAAGAAAAGAAGCCAAACCACGTCAAGCTACATAGGATTAAAATGTGATCAGCGAGAGGCATTTAAATGGATGAGCTGAAAAGAATTATTCCAACATAAGATTTATAAAATGTTACAAAGTGTAGGGTAAATTGTGTAAAGTTCTTATGGGTACTGCTGGTGCAGATCCAAGGATAGCCAACCTTACCCAGGAGGACTAGTAAAAATGGAACTTCATTTCTATTGTTGTCAACCAGTCTTTACTGAAAGCCTACTAGTACATGCTGCAGTGTTCATTGTTTCATTTTATCCTCACAACACCCTTGTGAGGCAGGGACTGTTATCTCTTTCCTCTGCCTTATGAATGAGTAAAGCAGTCCAGACATAGTGAATAATTTACTTCAAAGGAAGTGTTAGAACTTTAATTTGAACTAAAATCTATCTACAAAACCTTATGCATTTTTTAGGCTGTACACACTGACCATTATTTATTCATTTAACTGGCATTTATTAAAGTAGGTGTTGTAAAGAAAGGGATAGAGTTAATTGCATGAACTTTACAGCCAGGCAATCAAGGCTAAAATTCCTTATCCTCTCTCAGCATTAATTGCCTCATTTATAAAATGAGGATTAGAAAATGCCTATTTCAGAGGATTGCTTTGGTAATTAAAGAAGATATGGAATATAAAACACTTAGCTCAGTGCCCAGGTCATAGTAAATACTCAGGAAATGGTAGCTGTTCTAAATCGTGGTAAATACTCCACAGCCTCTACCCTCGAGGACTGTAGATTTAAGGAGGGATGATTAGATATATACTGAGTGACTGTCGTACATAATTGAAAGTGACATTGCAAAAGTTCAAGGAGAGATAAATTTAGTCTAGTGAGATCATGAGCATGGCTGTGGAAGAAGGCACATTCTGTTACAGCCTTCGGGAGCTGGCTTCCATAGGTGCAAGGACAGGGAGCCAAGGAGCACCATGGGCAAAGCTGGGGGCAGGAAGATACAAAGTTTGGTTGATAAAGAGAACTGAGCCTGAGATGGATTCCAGTATCTGCTCTATACAGGACCCCAGTGGAGACAAGACTAGAAAAATATACAGGAGGTTTCAATGTACAGCTAAGTAATCTGTTCTTTATTCAGAGGATAACATAGAATCTTTGGAGATTTTTAACAGAGGAGTCACAGGAATGTGATTGAACTATGAAGTAAGATGTAAATGGAAAAGGATGGAAAAAAGGAAAAGGAAAATACAATAAGCAGGTAGACCAGTTAAAGACAATGTAAGGAAATCAAAAGGAGCAATATGGTGCCTGAGCAAGGCAGAGAGGTGGAGAGAGATGCAGACAAAGGGACCATCTCTGAGGGTGACGGCCACGCAAAGTGGACAGGAGTTGGCGAACTGATTGGGCAAAAGGCACAAGGGAGGGAAAAGAAAAATGACTGAAATTTCAAGTGTAGGTTCAAAGGAACAGAGAGGCTTTAAGAGAGAGAGAGGAGAACAAAGACCAGTTTTGCAGCGCAGGTGGTGAGCCCTCTTGCAGACACCCTGCCTCTGAAAGCAGAGAGCGACACAGAAGACCTGAGTGATCAGAATTGCGTGACAGCAGCTCAGCAGACTTTGCAGCATAGCTTTAACAAATCCGATTCTCCGTAAGGCTAGGAAGTGAAGCGCCCTTTGCTGAATGACATTGTGGAGGTAGAGAGAAAAAGCAGAGACAAAAGTTGCATGTGGAGAGGCAAAAGAGTCACAGAAAAGACCAGGAGAGAAAAAAATGAACAGTAAACATCACAAAAGCAAATAATAGGTTATAAGGAAAACAAATGATCCTGGGTGCAAAGTGGCACCGTGGGGTCCATGATAAGAACTGATAAAGGACTGACATTCACTGATAAAGGACTGACAGTGGAAAGTAAGAATTCATTGGTGCATTCACTTTGGGGGATATTCTGACAGTTTCTCATAATGTTAAACATGGAGGTAGGTACCATGTGAATACCAGTTCTAACCCTAGGTTTCTACCCAGAAAGAAGCAAAAAACTATCCACAAAGACTTGTACAAAAATGTTCATAGTAACATTATCCATGATAGGCAAAAATGGAGACAACCGAAATGTCCATCGATTGAAAAATGGCTAAAATATGCTATAGACATATAATAAAACATTATTTGGCAATAAGATGAAATAAATACTCATACATGCTACAACATGGATTAACCCTGAAAACGTGATGTTAAACGAAAGATGCCAGTCATGTAAGACCACATATTGTAAGATTCCATTTATATGAAACGTCCAGAAGAGGCAGATCTCTACAGACAGAAAGTAGATTAGCATTTGGCTGGGGGTAAAGGAAACTGAGCAGAACAGACACGACTGCTCATGGGTATGGGGTTTCTTTAGGAATGATGAAAATGTTGTGACAACTCTGTAGGTATATTAAAACCATTGACTTGTACACATAACTTTGCTGCATTTTATGGTATGTAAATCAAATCTCAATAAATCAGTTTTAAATGGAAGAAAAACTCATTGGTAATGCTTGAAAGAGTTATTTCTGTGAAGTGGTAGGATTCAAACATTCTCACCATGAAACACATTTAAGAAATTTGTCAGTGAGCTACGGCCAGGAGGTAATCAAATGAAACCTAAATATGACTCTAACTCAGACATTGCCTGGGGTCTCTGCAAATGAAGTTCGCATGATCCATTAACACTTGACCTGGTGCAGAAGGTGAAAGGAAGGTGTGGCTCCAAATGATAATACCTGTTTTTACCTTATTAAAGTACTTCGGCATAAGAATGCATAGACTTTTGAATGAAGTCTAAGATTTAGTTCCAAGAACTCAAAACCTTTTATTAATCACTGCGAACATGTTGCACGCCATCAGCACATGTGGTTGCAAATGCTCAGAATGACCCGGTAGTCCCTGCATCACATAGTCACCAGCTCCTCCTGCACAGGGAGGCCCTGAGAGCCAATCTGTGTGATGGCTGCCCCGACCCACCTGGCCATCCACCTGTACTAATAACTCAAAGGGCATCAGCTGAAGGGTCATATCACCCTGCGTGGGATGTTGGAATAGTGTCAGGGGTGGTACAGCTGATGGTTGTCCTGGAGCATTTGGATGGGTCTGGGTGCCCAGGCACTAAAAGTATGTCCAGAGTCATTGCAAAACAGGAAGGAATTTGTTGGGAACCGCTCTGCCTGATTTCAGGAGTTGTAACCGCCCCCTCATGACTAAGTCTGAGTGAGCGACCTCTGAACTGTGAGCCACTGAGGAACCAAAGCTTATCTCCCTGGCAAGAGCGCTGCTTCTGCCATCTCTAGGCCCCAACGCACTTGGTCAGTTAATCAGAGTCTATGGGTAATTCCTCTCAGAGGAGGGGCAACCCAAGCCAGACACGATCACGTGGGTGGCCATCAGGGTAGGACTCAGGGGCTACAGCAAAGTAAGGGCAAAGGACTCTCACCCCCCCCAGGCTATTTTGACATAGCCTGAGTCCCCTTTCCATCTGGGAGAAGTGCTTCCTGGCTCTAATCTACTTAAGCCTGAATCTATGATGGGGAGGGGGTGCAGCCCTCTGCTGGCTAGAGAGGGTTCTGGGATGATTGGGCATAAGAAAGAATTCATAAAGTCCTGTGAAGCCTGTTTTGCTAAGAGTGCTTTTATTCATATGATAAGGGTCCAGGCAGGAAATGAGCATGTCTCCTGAAGTTTTTGCAACCCCCTTACCTGATAAGACACTGACTCAGATTAAGCACTCAGATTTCTTTGAAATGTTACCTATTATTTGATCCTTGCTGCCTGACATTGATTGATGAGCTTTACCTGTATCCCTGTGTGTTATGAACCTAATAAATACCATTTGAGGTAAGAACTCGGGGCCCTTCTTCTTTGAGAGAGGCTAACCACCTTTCCTCCCCACGCAGATCATGTCTTGGTAGCATTATTTTCATTTGTGGTGGACAAGGGGGCTCTTCGGGCAGAGCCCCCCCACAAGAATTTGCTTTAGTACAAAAGGAATATTAATATTCACTGAATAATGTGTGTATTAAGATTAGCCAATTAGTAACTCAGGTTTGGGAAAATAATGTTAAGATTAAACAGAAGTGTGACACTGTAATAAACATATATACTCTAAGCAAAAGCAAACCTGCTTGATGTGGACCTCAGCTTGTGGGGCCTGCCACATTGTGGATGAGATACAAGAAATTCACACAGACTACCGAGTCCTGTGGAGGAAAAGGGACAGCAAGGCTTTTCTCTCAAGAGGAGAAAAAGCCTCAGCCCTGGCCGTGATAGGCTTTTATTTCTTTTCTGGGCACATTACATAGAGGATGGTCCTCATTTGCTATGCACAGGTTCACATTAGGTGGTTACCTTTTACAGAAAACAAAGGAGATGATACTGCTA
The DNA here is from genome assembly GCA_004027735.1 of Carollia perspicillata. NCBI lineage: Eukaryota > Metazoa > Chordata > Mammalia > Chiroptera > Phyllostomidae > Carollia > Carollia perspicillata. Next base: position 5,133 of record PVKM010038728.1, on the reverse strand, counting down.
ATCACATCACAGAAGAAGGATATTTGCAAATGCAAAGGAAAAAGTGGTCAAAGTGGTTACACTCATCCTTGGAAGATTTAGCATGGATTTTGGGAAGTTACTCTGCAGTAAATGTTTGCTGCCTCAATTCAGGATGAGGGAGTTTTAGCAAAAGCAAGTCTCATAGCAGTCTAGGTACAGTGCAGGCCTGATTTCCCACGGGAGAACCTATCCGTGGTTGTGGGTCCTGTGTGGGCCCACACCACACAGAAAGGTCTCCTATACCTGCTTACCAGCAAAATATCTAAAAAAAATAGTATAGGCTTTACTGGAAAAATAATTTCTTTCAAATAGCATGTTTTTAGTTCTTTTAATATGGATGAGTGAATAAAGGGAATAAGATAATGTATTCTTGTTAAATATCCTGACTCCAAATGACTTTTACCTATTTTTCAAAAGTGGTTTAGACTATTCTTTGCTTCAGAACTGATTAGAGAACCAAACTGATTCATGGTTGCGGCAAATCCCAACCTCTGCAGCTTTTCTAAAAATGATGCTTCTAAAATTAGAGGACGTATATGTCAACACCTCAGAAAGCCTCCCACCAATGTTCCTCCACCCTCTGGAGGTGGCACAAAATGAGCAGCATTTTGTCAACTATTCAGGGAACATAAAATTAATTATTGACAACTAGTAAATGGTTTGAAACCAGAGTGGTTTCAATCCTCTGAGCCATCTCATTACATGATTCAGTGGGGACCCTGCAACTCCAGAGCCTGCCTTCGCTACAGCTCTAACATTGCTGTTTCAAGCAGAGAGACCAACCAGGAACACAATGCTGTTTATCAGTTCAATGGATCAATAATCCATGCAATGCAACAAAGTGTTTGAGAACCTACTCTGTGCCAGACACAGGCTCATGATTCTAAAGGGTATAAAGAAATGCAAAACACAATTACTCCATTCAAGAAGGTATTAATTAATATAGCAGTGTGGGTTAGATTAAAAGGCTAAATAAACTTAATTTTAAGTGATTTAAATAAGAAAGGGGGCTAAAAGAAAATGTATTATAAAGTTTTAGAGTTAGAACTGTTTGGAAAAATCAGGAAAACTTTCAATGAGAAAATTATATTTAACATAAGATAGAACAATAATTTTTAAAGTATTTGTGTGACAAGCATATCACATCTATTTTCTCATTTAATCCAAGTATAACACTCTGAGTTAAGTGTGAAAATCTCCATTTTGTAGATAAGAAAGCCAAAGTACCAGGAGATTCATGGATTTCTCAAGTTAATGTGTAGTCAATAAATAGTAGAACCTGTGTACGAATGCAAATCTATCTAGTTCCAAAGGTTTAACTAGATCAGTATAATAATGGCTTGAAAATAAAGATAGTTAAGACAAGCAGAACTGGTGTCAAATCCCTTAGATACAGAGAATTAAAGGGCACAGATATTTGTATGAAAGGCCCTAGGGATGTTGATGGATTGTCAGTGATATAATGGCATACAAGCTCAGTAGGAGAGAAAGTCAGCATGCTCAAGAGATCAGAAAGAGAGTCTTAAATGCCACTCTGTACCTTTTTGGTAAATGATACAAAGCCCCTGGAGACTTTTCTAAAAGGGAATAAAATAACCAGAGCTCTAATTCTAGAATATTGCCCAGACAACAGTGTATAGAAGAGATTACATATCAAACAGTAACGATGAATAACCATGAAAACCACACATCTCCGAACTGAAATCCTCAGTGGCAATTAGAAGCGCATTGCTTATTAGAAATGTTGACTATGGGTAACAAAAAGGGATGTTCAGAAGGTATTTGATATGAAGTAATTATTTCATACCAAAAGAATGCTGAGTATTACATTAAGTGAAACTCTGAGAGGTAAGAGAGTATTAAGAATTATTTGCGGCATAAAAGTCTGCTGGACCCACTCTATTTTGTGGTGTTTATCCATACTGGGCTCCTAAGAGCCAATGACTTCTCCAGCCACACAAATATATATTTCTCTCTAAGTGCCGCTGTTTGTGGGAGGACAAAAGTATTTTATTTCAGTAATCCCATTGACACTTCATGCATTCATCCCCAGTTTTAGATCTATTAAGCATACTTTCCTCATTCATTTTTAGATCATTAGTCATAATGCATTATTTACAGAACACTTTCCAAACAGGAACTGTGCCATGCCCTGGGGACAAGAAGAGAAATAGCAAAGGTGACACGCCATGCAACGGGATGCACACAGGTAACACAGAGATTATCCGCAGCAGACAAGCTCTACGGGCCAGAGCCTGGAGAAACAGAAAGGGAACAGGGCTGAATGGTGGCCCCCAGAAGATTTGTGTACACATTCTAATTCCTGGATCCAGTGGCTGTTCCTTTATTTGGGAAAGAGGTCTTTGCAGATGTAATTAAAATAAGGCTCTTGCAATGAGATCATCCTGGATTCCTCAGGATGAACCCTGAATCCAATATGCCTAGGAGACAAACAGTAGAAGATGCAGACAGAGAAGAGAAGTTCATGTGAGGACAGAGACAGAGAAGTGAGTCATGCCGCCACAGACCAAGGAACTCCAGGAACCACGTGGGCCAGGCGAGGCAAGGAGCGAGTCTCTCTTGGAACTGCCAGAGGGAGCCCATCCTGGACGATGCCTTCCTTTCACACTTCTGGCCACCGGAATTGAGAGAAGGTGCATCTGTGTTGTTCTAGGTCTCCGAGTTTGTAGTAATTTTACAGCAGCCCCAGGAAACTAAAACAGTGGTTTTGCTAGAGCTGGGATTCCCCGACTTGGAGCTGAAAACAGAGCAACCCTGTCTAAACAGAGCTGGAATGTAGACATGAGCACAGAAGAGACAGAGGGAACATAGGCACTCACTGCAGAGGAAAATGAGAAGATGTTGACACCTGCCCCCTGCTCCCAGCTCCTGCCCATGTCTCTCTTTGGCTGGCACTGGCCATAAGTCAGCAGCACTGGAGCTTGGGGCATGCAGAGAAGGCCAGTCCCTCACCAGGGGAGCAGAACCAGGAAGGGCAAAGAATGTGTCTGAGGGCAGTACACTGCAGGAGCACACTGGATATATTGTATGAAACTTCATACATCATGATGGGTTTTTTCACAGAGAAGGTGATATTTAAGCTAATCCAGATGAATGACTAGAAATTAATTAGGCAGTACAGGGAAGGCATTCAGCAGGAGTGAACAAACACGTGCAAAGTCAAGTTCAGCACCCTGTGCAGTCTTCCTGTCTTCTACTCTGTACTTCTGGTCCCCTATGTGGAAAATAAATATGGACCGGGTCTACTTGTCAGGAGGGAGGCACCAGGCAATTGGTTTAGGGTCTCATCTGAACACTTAGCTATCTTAGGTTCAGGGGAGAGAGGGGACAGGAAATCCTCTGGGGACTCCAAGCTTAAGTCTCGCCATCCAAATCAGTATCGATAGAGAGGGCTGGGTTGAGATGCATGTTGAGACTGTGTTGGGTAGTAGTGATCCATCACAGAGCAGTAATATAATTCCTATTGTTTTTCCACCTGTGTGTATATCTTGTAATTTATATATAAGGAACCCTGGTAGAAGTGAAGAGAGAACTAAGATTTTCCATCCTCTACCCTGTTCCCCCAAACAGAGGTTAATTTTTAGTTCATTTGATCCTTTCAGGTGTAAGTGTTGCTTACACAGTTGAGGTACATTTCTAAAATTCAAAAGAAATATCTGGGCATGACATAGAGTTTAGATGTCATCCATCGGGTAGCACATTAAAACATGGCATTGGGTGAGATCATCTAGGTGGAAGGTGGATGAGGACTGGGAACATTTTAGTGAGGGGCGTGCTGGCCTTGCTCTTGAGACATTTCGCCACTGTTCGTCAGACACCAGCGACTACACGCTCTGCACCTTACCTCAGAACCGAGCCAGAGGTATCGACCAAAGCTGGATTTTAAAACATTGGATAATCCTCTTCTGCAACGCCTATTCTACCAAGTATTGGGATGGATTAGTCAGAAAATGACACTGCAAAGCCATCACAGCCAAGCAGCTTTTTTTAGATCCACCGATTGTATCTGGATTTCAACAAGAGAGCTGAAGGGAAAGAGTGTTATAATCTCACTTGATTTACACCTCCTGCAGTATGTAACTCAATCTAAAGCCTCTGCTTTTTAATTTCTTACTTTATTTTATCATTTAAACTCTTGATCAACCAAAGGCATGCCAGTATTTTCTTTAGCTCCCTCCTCAAGTGACCTTGAAAAGTTAAAGAAGATCCTACAGTAAAGTCTCTTTTTCTGGCATCTTGGTAAAAAAGGATGAAAATGCTGGCTCACCAACTAAACAGCATTGGATGTTTCCAAATGAATGCAACCCTTCAGGGACCAGGCTGTATCCGGGCAGAGGCCAGGCTGCACTGCAGCCTTGAACAAAAACGCTTGACGCACTGCAGATGAAATGCAAATCAGCCCGTCTTCTGGGCAGCAAGCCCGTTCCCGGAAGCAACCTTGCTCTTTACTGGAAGCACACCGCTTTCCTTGTCCACATTCCCCAAATGCCTGTCATTTCTTCGAGAAAATATCAAATAAAGGACTGGCCCCAGTGGAGGAGACACCATCCTAGAGAGGGGTCTTTGACCTTTCAAAGCAGTTATTAAATCCCATTTTCTGAACAGAATCAGTTCTGAGAATTAGATATAATGGGCATATTTGTTCCTTTGCAGTTTTATTTCAAAGATGTTTATAAAACCTCCCAAGTAAATCTAACTGGGAACATTTATGTCTATTTTCTGGCATTTGGAATGTCGATTGTAGCTTTAAAATCTGTAATTCTGTAACAACTACGATCTCAAAGAGAGAAAGGATATTAGAGAACAGTTAGTCTAATGGCATAATCTATTTTTAGCAGGAAAACTCCTTTGCAACATTTCTGGAAAACTCTGCTTTAACTGTCTGGGGACAGGAGGCCTAGCATCTATCAAGATGGCTCATTGCTTTGATTGAACGTTCTAATTGACAGAAAGTTTCTGCTCATAGGAAGCTGAAATGTACATCACTTATCTTCCCCCATCTGCCACTCTGATTAATTGTATCTGCTCCTCGGTATGAGAGCTTTTCTGACATTCCAACAATGCTTCTGATTGACCATCCTTGCACATGCA
>PVKM010038727.1:0-14016 GCA_004027735.1 Carollia perspicillata | reverse complement strand
TCTGCCAAAAGAGCTTTGGTTTCTTTCTAAGATATGACTCATGTTACCACTATAGCTTTAATAAAACCTTAATCTTCACCCCTAGAAGATGAGATGTAGAGGACGGCTTTAAAAAATGGAAAAGAAAAATAGCTTACCACATATCTGCAAATTCTCAGATGTATCAGAGATTTAGAAAAATCTACAAATGTATAAAGTTTAGAGGGTTGGAGACAGGGCCTCCCACAGACACAAGGAACTAGAGAAGGGACCTGTATGGGAAATGATGCCAAAGGGACAGGGCCAGAATTCCCTCTAGAAGGGCACTGTCACCCGCGGTTCTTGGTACTCTTGTCTGCACACAATCCCACCTGAATCTGAGATGGCTGCGGCCAGACTGGAGAGCAGAGGTTCCTTCAGCCCTGGCTGGTACATTTCCCTGTTGGGCCTGAGTGTATAACCGAGGCAGGGAGCCCACATTCTTACTGCTTCATTTTACATTACCGTTATTTTCCAACTAGAAAGTAAGCCACATTCATGGTGAAACAATCACGTGACCCCAAAGCAGGGAGAATTGACAGGAAGGTTTTCCTCCCCTCGCTCCACCCTCCCCTCCCCAGAGACGAGCCTCCTACAGGTCTGATCTCTGGTCTGAAATGATTAAGGAAACCAGAGGCAGCACGTATTCTTTCCAGATTCTTTTCAGAGATGTGGAGGCCTCTGAATAAAACCTGATCGTGTCTGGGTTCAGTTCCATCAGCAAAGGCCTGTTTGCCACTGCATCACGGCATAAATGGCCACAGGGCTGCTTCCGTTTCTGCTTTGCAGGGATCCAGTTCCCAGGACTTGCCTTCCTTCTCTGACGTGCAGCCCTGTTTGAATTTGTACAGATTGAGATCACAGCCCACAGTGCTGGGGTGGACACTCTAAAATACCTACACCTAGAACAGAGCATTTGTTAGCCGCCTGTCCACATGTGAAATGCCCCGGACCAGACTCCCGCTGCCCTGGCATGATGTCAGCTGGGTCTTCGGGCATTTGAACAGCGCAGCCAAAGAAGGAAGAAATGTACCCACAGCATCGTGTGTGCAGGTCTTGAGCCAGCTGGAAGGAATGCTCTGCGTGCTTCTGGCTGGGCCTGTTCCCCTCCCTCCCCACCCTGCGCTCTGCCTCCGGGGACGGCTTCAGGAAAAGGCTTCTCCCTGGAAAGCTTTCAGGAAAGGAAAGCCATGTGGCTTAAAGTAACAGCTCAGGAGATGTTAGGAAAGAGCACACTGTGGCTTTTAATGGCAAGTAAGAGCTGAGGAAAGCTGTGGTCCCTCCCGCCAGCAGAGCCGCACACACCACAAGGTGCACGCCGCCCCTGGGGCTCCCTCACCCTCCTCAGAGAGCCCGAGGTGGCACCAGGGATGGCCAGCTGTCTGGTGACTCTGACTGAAAATATCATCAAAACTAAATTTGTTGTAATTCAGGCTTACTTTCAAATAATATATTATACAAAATATTTAGCTGGGGATTTAGTTGAAGAGGGTATGAATAACCAATTAGACGTCCCATCACAGAAGGGAGCTGGGACACTAATAAGACATTTCTTCCTTCTCCTTTTCTGTACCTCTGAGTATTTTTAAATGCATTCTAATTACGACAAAAAGGCTAAATGACTGCATAAGAGAGAGAGAGAAGCAGAAAGGTGACATTTTAGTCAATGTATGTAGCCACGGAGAGGGAGGAGAGAAGGACATTAGCTGGAAGTCAGATGGAAAAGCAGGGGGCGTTGACTAGGAATGGAAACTGTCCCAGGGTCCTCTGTTGGCTGAGTGCTTGCATTTCACATTCTTCTCAGATGGGCTTTGGCTCTCCCTCCATCCCACTTGGTCAATTCTCTGTTGTGGTCATAGTAGGTTTAGAAAAATATGATTTATCTGCCAGTGTATGGGCTGTGGAGTCATTGAACCAATGACTGCTGGAGCTCACCCCACCCCCACCTTTGCCCTCTGCTCTAGAGCCCCAGAGAAGAGACTTGAGGTCCCCCCACCCACCACAGAGGGACAGTAGGAGGGGCACTAGACCCATGTGGCGGTGGCGGCAGTGCACGCCATGTAGGGCACCTGTGTCCTATGTGCTAGGAGCTGCTGCTCAAAGTTCAACAGGCTAATAAGCTGAGAGCCTCAGCAGCATCGCCACAGGTTCAGCCTGCCAGGTGGGGTCGGGGTGTGCTGCGGCTGCCCCCAGGCCCTGCTCCAGCCTCTCCCCTCCTCTCTCCTCAGTGCTCAGTGACCTGTGGAAAGGGCTACAAGCAAAGGCTCGTCTCCTGTAGTGAGATTTACACGGGGAAGGAAAATTATGAGTATGGCCACCAAACTGCCACCAACTGCCCGGGCACGCAGCCCCCCAGTGTCCACCCGTGCTACCTGAAAGAGTGCCCCATCTCGGCCACCTGGAGAGTGGGCAACTGGGGAAGCGTAAGTAGATGGCTGAGTTATCGAATAGGAAAGCTTTTGGATCAAAAACCCCGTCTTAAAAGTGGCCTGCCTGACCTACCAGAGTCATTCTCCTTCTAGAAGAGACCCTGATGAGAAATAGCAGTTAGCACTCGAAATGGCCTCCCTTGGCGGTGTGGCCGATTGGGTGCTTAACGCATGAGCTCTGAAGCCAGGCAGCCTTTGCCTGATTCCTGCTTTGGCCATTTCCCAGTTGAATGACCTTGGTCAAGTTCAGAACTTCTTAGTCTCAGTTCACTCATCTGCAAAATGGGTGGTTGTGACTCAGATGGAAGTGGTTAATACAGAAAAAGCACTTAGATTATAATTACCCATTTTAAGTTTCATATATTCTCCATAATGTAAGATTAAAAAGCACGTAGCACTTGGTCACTTAATGAGTTGTAGTTGTTGCTTCTGTCGCTAAGAAGTCCGTGTGTTCTAGTCCTTCTGCATTGCATCAGGAAGTCTTCATTGCATTAGGGGTACAGTGAGAATGCTTTAAACTGGAGCTGCCCTGGGAAGTCTCCACAGCCCTGGCCCCTGATTGCTCAGTGTCGTAAAGTGATCAGGCAAAACTACAGGACCAATGGAAAATCATTAGCTTTTGAATCCTGGCTCTACCATGACCTCAAAAAAATGTCTTAACATTTGAGCCCCAATCTCCCCTCTGTAAAAATAGAATGATGGAAGTACTATCTCAGGGTTAGTGTAAGGCTTAAATGAGAATATAAAAGTAGATATATCATATGTATTAATACATAGGGAACTATACATGTAGGCAGGTAGGTATACATAAATGTGTAATGTAAAGCTCAACACAGAGATGGGTCCATAGTAAGTGCTCAGTTTGTCAGCTATTTGTTTTGGTAACAGAGGGTCTGAAATGACACCCTGTACATGCCGTCAGGCCCAGGGCACCACACCATAGACCAGGCCTCCCGGCTTCAGTGACCGTATCACTGACTCTGCTCTGCCTTGTAGTGCTCGGTGTCCTGTGGCATTGGAGTGAGACAACGATCTGTGCAATGTTTAACCAATGAGGACCAGCCCAGCCACTTATGTCCCGATGAGTTGAAGCCAGAAGAGAGAAAAACCTGCCATAATATCTATAACTGTAAGTTGGCCAAGTGAAGCTGTCTTTCGGAAGCAAGAACAGGGTTTCTCTATTTGTTCACCTTCCCATTTTGGAAATGTAAAGTTTATTTTAAAGAAGCTGTCCCCTTGCCCTGACTGATGTGGCTCAGTTTGTGGTGCAAACCAAAAGGTCCCCAGTTCTGTTCACAGTCAGGGCACATGCCTGGGTTGTGGCCAGGTCCCTGCTTCAGGGACCAATCAGCGTTCCTTTGGCACATCGATGTTTCTTCCTCTCTCTCCCTCTCTCTAAAAATAAATAAATAAAATCATTTTTTTAAAAAAAGGAAAGGAAAGAAATGGCCCCCTTTGCTGAAGAGCTTTAGTGTAAACAGTTAATTCACTTCATAGGGAGACACAGCCCACGGAGGAGCCTCACACATCACTTTTGCATCTCACGTTTTCTAGGCGAGTTACCCCAGAACTGCAAGGAGGTGAAAAGACTGAACGGTGCCACCGAAGATGGCGAATATTTTCTGACCATCAGAGGAAAGCCCCTGAAGGTGAACCTCAGACATCAGGCCTTGTTCCTCAAATGTCTTCCGAGTGAGTGGCCCCAGCTCCCGTCTTTCCCGTCTGAGCCACCCCCGTGGGTTCTTTCTGGTCTGCCTTTCAGATATTCTGTGCGGGGATGCAGTCTGACCACCCCAAGGAGTATCTGACGCTGGTCCATGGTGACGCTGAGAACTTCTCCGAGGTCTATGGGTACAGGTAGGGAAGCTCGGGCTCCGAGGAGCTGGGCCTCTGGAGGCCCCTGGAAGTGCCTTCCCACCCTCATCAGAACGCCCTCTCTGTGATGCAGGTTGCACAACCCCACCGAGTGCCCCTACAACGGGAGCCGGCGCGATGACTGCCAGTGTCGGAAGGACTACACAGCAGCTGGGTTTTCCAGCTTCCAGAAAATCAGAATAGACCTGATCACCATGCAGATAATAAGTAGGTTCAGTGGGATGTCACGTATTAATGTGTTCATTCGTCTCTCCATTCAGTCAGCACGGAGGCTGGGGCGAGGAGCCCAGGATGCAAAGAGGGAGTAGACTTACTGTCCTAAGCCACCTGAGGTCAGACTTGCTCCTTTCTGTTCCCTGCTGTACCTCAGCCTGGAAAGTGCTGGCCTGGGCGCTCTCTCAAACGTGTAATGAATATATAAATGAAGGAAATGTAAGCATATTAAAAGGCCTCATTGCAGTGGTGGAGTCAGAGCAGCATCCCCGAAATATGATATCAAAATTGAGTCCTCAAGGCCAAGCAGGAGTGAGCCAGGCAGATGGTACCTGTGTGGGCATAGCAAAGAAAGAGCAGGTGTACAGGGCCCAGAGCTGGCAGGGGCACATGGCCCATCCACTCCCCTCCCGCTCCCACCGGCACAGTGTACACACATGGAGGGGCATAAAACTAATTTTATTCGATTGTTCATTTACACAGAAAACATGGAGCACAGACTTGCCATATTTTTCAGAATATAATACGCACTTTTTCCCAAAAAATTTGGGAGGAAAATGGGGGTGTGTCTTAGAGTCCGAATGTAGCTTATTTGGCTAGTAAATGTAATTTACATTTACATTGGAGAAATATTATGTTATTTATGTCATTAAATATTTTACCACATTTTTATAGCTTCAAAATTTTTTTTCCTTGTTTTCCTCCTCTAAAACCTAGGTGCGTCTTATGGCCTGGTGTGTCTTACAGTCCTAAAAATATGGTACCTTTTTTAAAACTGGCCTGTGAGTGGACTGATTTCATACTCTGGCCAGCACTGCGGTTCTGTTAGGGGCATTCATCACAGGAGTGGTTCAAGACAACTCAGATACCCAAACACGTTCCCCTGAACAGGGGAAAAACAGAAATAACAATTAATTTTCCTCATTAACTTTGCACCCATACTATTGCATCGCTTTCCTCTTGAGGTACATTAAACTTGATTTGTGCCAATATAGTGTTCGTTGCTTTTAGTTGGACCGACTAGGGCTAATGGCAAAGGGTCTGCGGTTTCTCACTTAGAAACGCCCCACCACCCCCCTTCCCTGCTGCTCCCCAGCTTCTTCCAGGGCCCCTTTCCTACAGGACGGGGGACTCACATCTTCCTCCCACCAAAACATGGTTAACTGCAGAAGATCCCAGAAAGACAAGGCAGGAAAGGAAAAGTCTACCTCTGGCTCCAGTTCCACCAGCAACAGCTTTTGCAGGGTTCTCTGTCTCCTGGTCCCCCTTCCCCATTTGCAGAGCTGGTCTCGGGAGCTACAAGATGGTTAAAAACATAAGCATTGTTTTTATTGGCTTAAAAAAAAAAACTAGAAGTCAACCCCAAACTCGAGAAACTGCCATTAATACTTTCAAGATGTGGGTTCTAATTGCTCCACATTTTGGCAATAATAGTGCTTGGGCCACGGGAGGACAGAGGAAGCCTCGGGGAATAACTCTGAAGTCGCTGGAATGCTTTTCTGACTTACTTCCCAGGTCCTGAAGCCTCGGAGGCCACACCATGTGCAGGGGACTCACAGTCTTCCCATTAGTCTACATTTAAGCAAGGCAGTCCACATATTTATTTATATAGGAATGGATTCCAAAGCCATCCTGAACCCCCTTTTTGGCTTCCTTGCTGTAAGGAGACAGGACATAAAACCCAGGGAGAGGCTCTCAGAACCACAGTATGATGAGGAAAAAGCCAGAGCACATCTGGATCCATTTGCTCACTAATCATACTTTGTTTTGTTTTTCCCCTCTCCCACTCCTCTTACTATTCCTCTTGCTCTTCTTCTTCCCTGCTCTCTCCTTGTTAATGTCCTGTCCCTTCCCTACTCTCCCACTGTCACCTCTCGTCTCCCTTTAACCCGTCTCCAAACCCCACAGCCACGGACTTACAGTTTGCAAGGACAAGCGAAGGGCATCCTGTGCCTTTTGCCACCGCCGGGGACTGCTACAGCGCCAGCAAGTGCCCACAGGTAAGCTGGGAGCCTGCCCACAGGCACCCTGGGCGCCTTCTGTTCCTGGGAATGCACTCAGCACAGCTGCCATGGGAGACGGCTTGGCTCCTCGAATGCTCACAGCTATTTAATCTAGTCTAATTCCACTCCTGGGAGTGTTTCCTGAGGAAATGATTACAGCTACCTTCCAAACCTCTACATTTGGCAAAAATGCACCTACTACAATGGTGAAAATTTAGAAACAAATTAGATGTTGGACAGTGGACGGCTTGGTTAAGCAAATGATGGTAGCTAATACAATGAGTATTATAAAGTCTGTGACATGCTGGTAAATGTTTAATGACTGACTCTCCAAGAAAAAGAAAAAAACAGCCCTACTCTGTAGCATTTGCCGATTTCCATAGTGTAAGTATCTTCCCCCCACCTGCTTTACTGATGTCAAGCCATAAGCATTATGTCATTAAATGGAGAGCTGAGGAGAGACACAATCAGCTCTCAACAGCCAGTACAAATGGACTCCAACATACCACTGTCAGCATTACAGATCCCGACTGGTACATGATATAGAAACACCGTCAACCCTGACTTCATATGTATATAAAACATGCAGTATGCAGACCAAGAACACTTTGTCTCCCACTGTATTCGCGCCTCAGCAGCACAGCTGACGGCAATCTTCTTGTCCATGTTGCAGCTCCACACCTTCTTGCCTCCTCCGAGGTGTGACAGGCTTTAACTTGCCTTCTGAAACATGCTGTCACCCTCAGCCTGGGCTAACTTGGTAAGACAGCCACCAGTCTTTGCGAGAATCTTCTGCAGTGCGAAGTCAGGACGAACAATGAGTTAGGCGATTCCAGACAGGAGAACTCTGCCCTTATTTCTTCTTTGGTTTGCATAAGTTCTTCACAGGGCTGTTGTTACACTCTGTGTGTGTGATTTCCCACTCTGCCTGTGCACCTTGGAAAGGCTCAAGATTGGGTGATGCCTTCCGAATCCCAGGAGAGATTGACACCCAACCACAGGGGCCATCCAAAGACAAACACATCTGAATTTTCTTTTAAGAACTATTTTCTCAGCCCCAAGATGTAGAAAGCATTGCTAAAAGTTTTAGAGAAGTGAAAAGGAAGCTCTCAGGGGAGAAAGAAAATAAACAAAGGACATAATGGTAAAAAGGGCTTTTTCTCCATTACCCAGGAATTGAACATTTTGAAGTGTAGTTTCTTTAGTGTAACTGATGACTTCAAAAACCCCACAGGTAAGGGTTTCATTCTAACAGCTAATAGATTGGTCCTGTCCCGCCTTTTTCAAGTCTCAGGGTTCTTTCCTTTCCACATGCGCATCCTTTAGGAAGCTTAAGCAAATAGAGTTAATTTGCATTCATTTGCTTTAATAATTCATAAACAAATGAATGGATTGATTTGCTAAATCCTGACACTGAAGCAATTGCTAAGTGAAAAACCCCAAAGCCAGTGAGAGGCTAATTTGTATTTTTTTCTAGCCCATTCTTCAAACCACATTGGGTACTTAAAGAATTCTTCTCCTTAGATATTTATTGAACACTAACTATATAAATGAAAGGCATGAGTTTTTCAAATCAGTTTTCCATGAAAGGCCCGGAAAGCACGATTGTGTGGGCTGCTTGGGAGCAGATGGTCTGCCCTGACCTAGTGAGCACACCGACTCCAGAGCAGACAGACGCTCTCTGTTTGACCGTCTGCTTCTTTCTCCTTACCCATTGCTGTCGTTTTGGGGATTTATTTATTAATAAGGGTGGATCCTCCAAAAGCACTCACCTGAACATATAGCCAGATTATCTTCTTTAAAACTCCTTATCAGCCCTGACCAGTGTGGCTCAGTTGGTCATCGTTCTGCAAAGTGAAAGAAAGGTCACCGGTTCAGTTCCCCATTAGGACATGTGCCTGGGTTGTGGGCTCAGTCCCCAGTTGGAGTACACCCAAGAGGCAACCGACCAATGTTTTTCTCTCTCACATTTATGTTTCTTTCCCTCACTTCCTCCCTCCCTTCCTCTCTCTCTAAAAATAAATACATAAAATATTTTAAAAATAAATGGGAAAAATCCTGATCATGGTGAATATGACATTATTATTCCTTTTATTTTTTTTGGATGCTGGTATTAGTAGCATTGATTGGGTTCACTAGGCTGTAGGCCCTGTGCTCATCAGTTCTAAGTCAGCGTAGTATGTGACTCCTGCAGTGTCCCTTGACAGTGCTCCCTGTTCACAGGCAGAGATCCTGCGGTGTGGAGAGTTTGGATGACTTATCCAAACCCATGCCACTGGTGCTCAGTAGAGGCTGGATTTGATCTCAGGTGTCTGAGTACAAATGGCAGGCGTACCTGTCTGGCTAATCCTGTTTCCAGGCAAAATTTCTGAAGAGTTCGCTTTTGTCTGAGCAGAGAACAAACTCTCTGTCTAAGGCACACCTTTACAAGCTTTTCTGGGTCATCAGTGTATGCATGACTCAATTACATTTTCTCTTTTAAATAAGCAACAGAAAGTAGTAGGTAAAGCTACTGCCCTTTAGACTCTGAAGATAAGGCCTTGGAGGCAAAGATGTCCCAGATTAGAGCTAGACAGGACATGAGGCCTTTACTCCTCTGGCAGTACTCGACTTCTAGAGTGCCAATTATCAGCTAGGGCACTCACTGACAATGCAAATCCCCGAACCAGAAAAGGAGGAAAGAGAACAAGGAGGAAGGTGTGTTCCGTCCAGGTGTATCGCCTGCTCTGCTCAAGAAAGGGCAGATCTGTGTATGGAGTTTACTCAGACACTGGACACCCAGGTCAGGGGATAGAGGGGCATTCTCAGGCTAGAAGCCGGTTCAGGGGACCGGACCCTCTAAGCACTTTGACACCTAAGCAGATCCAGTCGACCTGGAGTGCAGGTAGAACAGGCAATGTGCCTGGGAAGTAGGCTGGGGAGGGAGAAATGAGAGGGGTCCTTGGCAACAATGTGGTCTGGTCATCACACGGGTGTGGACGCACCCCTCAGGGCAGGGGTGACAGAGAAATAAGAACTTGGTCTGGTGGGATAGTCCAGCACATAGAAGCCAGTGTCTGAGGAGGCCAGGCAGGGAGGACTCTGCGCCTCAGTACCATTAGAATCAGCGACTGCTCAAATAACCACCCCCAACACTGTAGAGTGCTGTCACAGAGTAATTTACGGAACGCATTTTAAAATATCAGTTCTCTCCGGATAATGAGTTAGGTGGATTATACCTTCTATCTAACCCCCTCTTATTGACAGGTTAGATCTGAGAAAATTAATTTGTATGTCAGAACCCACAGAATGAGACTACCCGCTGAGGCCTGGCGGATGTCACAAATCGACACCTAATTCAGCCTGAACTTACCGCAAACCCCTGTCAGAGAAAGCTAACGTGCCAATCACACCTTCCAGCTCCAGTTTCGCTCGCTTACCAGACCCTACAAAATAGGGCTGTCACTACCTTCTATTTTACAGATGGACAAGCTGAGGTTCTCATGGGCGAAAAAATGTGCCCAGCATCTCATTGCCAGTGTAAAGAGCTTTACAACAGCCCTGTGAATTTACACAGGGCTGATTGGCTGTTGAGTCTCCAGCTTGCAGCCCCTCGTTGCTTTATTAAATAAAGACTTTTGACAAAATACTGAGGTGCAAGGCTCAGAGAGGAAGCATTCACCCTGAGCATGTTCATGCTGAACATTTTTAACTTCGAAACTGTTCACATGGAGAAAGAAACCTTAAGAAGACACTATTTCAGGTGCCTTTGCAGAGTAATTTTTGAAAGAGAGAGGGAGAAAACAGAGACAGATGGAAAAAACAAGAGAAAATCTCTGCTGCACCGCCTCCTTAGAAATAAATATGGAAACTGCAGAGGTCACGTTTCCAAAAGAACCCTGGAGACTCTTGGAAGCCGTGCGTTCCCTGGGCCCAGAGGGGGCGGCCTCGTCCCAAGGACCTGGAGCAGGCCATGCGCGCCCTCTGCTGGAGGTCCCGGAGACTGCGCCTCTCCTTTGAAGTCCCGCCCTGCTGTGCTTAGTAAGGCGGAGTGCCCAGAGCTGAAGCCCAGGAAGCTTTGGCGGCGAGATCTTGTTAGAAAAATTACACTGTGGCATTTTGTTCCTGAAGGAATCTGATAATTATGAGCAACATCAGAATTGCTGTGTTAGGCTGAGAGTGGAGACTTTGAAGTCAGAAAAATCTGAGTTGGATTCGCACCGCATCCTGAAGAAGTTAATCACCTCTGCTGGGCCTCAGTTTCCCCATCTGTAAAGAAAATTGCTTTCATAGAGCTCTTGCGAAGATGGATGACATGATATTTGTAAAGTGCTTGGCCCAGACTTACACCAAAAAAAAACTCTCAGTAATTAGTTGCTATCGTTATTAATTACTACCCATTTCCTTCCCAAGTCACGTTTTAGTAACTTGGGCATCACGTTCGAAGGCCTTTGGGCATCACATGGACTAAAAGTCTTTTGCGTTGTCTATTTTTCCAGGGTCGTTTTAGCATCAACCTTTATGGAACAGGCCTTTCTTTAACTGACTCTGCCAGATGGATATCACAAGGGAACTATGCCGTCTCCGACATTAAGAAGTCACTGGTAAGGTTACTGATTAGCTGGGGGATGAGTTTTGTTTTCTCTCTTCAGTCTCCCTCTCTTCTTGTCCTCTGTGGTGGTATGAATGTGCTTCCCCACTTCCTCAAACCATTTTTCAAATTGTTAAAAAAATATGGGAAATAAATAAAAGGCAACGGGTATATAGGTGGACACAAGGGAGCGAGCCTTGCTTGTCTCCCAGTGAATTCTCCCTGGAGATGGGAGCCTGTGAACCATTCAGGTCATGAGAAAGATGCTAGCCAAGGAGCTGGAAGCAGCAAGCAGCCACTAAGAGAGTGTGTGTCAGACTCCTTGCAATTAGTCAACATATAGATTGCCTTTTATGAACCTAGGGAAAAGGATATTTATGAAAACTTGAAATGCAGAGAGGGCTGAAAGGAAAAGATAACTTAGGTGGAATTTCTGAAGAGTCAGAAACAGTTTCCACAATAATGTTTCTCATGCTCTTAAATTTTGCTATTCAAGGTATGGTCCACGTAGAGCGGTGATTTTAAACCTTTTTCCTCTCATGGCACACACAAACTAATTATTAAAATTCTGTGGCACACCCAAAAATATATATTTTGCTGATCTGACAAAAAATAGGTAAGGTATAATTTTGATTCATTCACACCAGACAGCTATTGTTGTGCTGGCTATTGTCCTTTTGTTATTTAACAATCTAAGGGAAAAGAGGTCAATGCCCCAGACTACATAGTCAGCTATTGCATGTTTTAAAAATTCTTGCAGCACACTGGGTGAAAAATCACTGATGTAGAGTATCAGGATCACCTGGGAGGTTGTTGAAATGCAGCTTCTGGGGCCCCAGAGCCTCTGAGTCAGCTTCTGCAGCTGGACCAAGTTGCCAGGTGATTCACTACCGTGGTACAGCTTAAGCCCTGACCTGAGCCTGGGTGTACATTAGAATCACCAGGCAGAGTTGAAAATGCAAGTGCCCTGGCCCCGCCAGAGTCACTGAATGGGAATCTCTGAAGCAGGGGCAGAATCTGGAGTTCCCCGGGTGATTCTAATGTTCAGCAAGGGCAGAAAACCACTGCCCTTCACAGCATCCCCCAGAAGTCCCGAGAATGTATGACAGGAACTTGACCTGTGGACAAGTGGGAAACTTGCCAAAGGACAGCTCCGGTCCCGCCTAGCTGTGACCCCTGCCTCAGGGTCCCCTCAGAAATGTGAGGAGGGGAGGGGGGGAAAGAGAACTGGGAAGTAGGGTGTTATTCCACAGTAGGGTTGCCAGACAGAATACATCGTGCCCAGTTAAATTTGAATTTTAAATAAACAAGGAGCAGTTTTTACTGTGCCTTAAACATCACATGAGGCATGCTTATTCTAAACAGTGTTTGTTGTTTATATGAAACACAGCTTTGTTGGGCATCCAGTATTTTTATTTGCTGAACCATATCAGAATCAGAGTATAAAGAAATAGCTCAATCTGCTTCCCCCGGGACAGGAAGAAAGACCCCATTGTAACTTCCCAGGAAAATCCGAGTTTCCTGATACCTCATTTTAAGCTGCCAGGGTTATATCTGTGTTTATGAAAAAAAAAAAAAACTATCTCATTCCCTCTTGTCTTTAAGCCAATTGACTACCTCTAATGTAATTGATTGCTCATAAATTAATCATTACATATTTTTCCTTGCACTGAGGAGTAATGACAGCTGAGAGCACACATGTGCTTTAGAATGTGTCCTGAAATTGTAATGCTCTTTCCTACCCCTCCAGGGTAGGACCCTGCCGTCCAGGGTCCATATATTATTGTGTTTCAGTGACCCACAGGAACAAAAAATAATTAACTGCCCCAAACATGGTCATACATGAAGCATGATTATGTAGGAAGCCAGCTATGTAAACTGTGTAACATAAGTTTCAACTCCACTTGGCAGCCAGAGTCAATATTGCAGTTTTACTCAGGAAACTAAATAATTATAGCCGGGGAGCACCACTTTATGGAAACAGTGATTACTACCAGGCCAAATCGGCGGCTGTGCCCCAACCCTGGAGCAAAAAATAATTACGGCCGGAGCGCCACCTTGTGGAAACAATGATTACTACCTGGCTAAGATCATAGAGCCTTGGGCCAAGTTCCCCATGTGCTGGAGGGAATTGGTTCCACAACTGCCTGTCAGCATTTTCTTTTTAAACCTTGGTGTTCCATGACAGCTCAGACAACCTGAGCTTAAAATTAATCTCCCGGGAGTGTGGAGCATCCCTCATGCCTCCTCTGGACTGAGCAGTCTCTAGCTAAGAGCAGGCTCTAGAAATGCAGCTCTCTGGGCCTGACATGCTGTCCAGTCCAGAGGCGCATGCGCTAGGGATGCTCCGTGAAAATGCTTCCCCGCCCTTAGCCAAAGACACTCGGAAGGAAATTGCTATTTTGTTTCCTTCTTGAAGAGTTCCAGTAAGCATTGGGATATTACAGGTTGGAGTAAAATATACAGGATGGAAATCTGTGTGACTATTCAAACCAGCGTTCCCCTAAATCAGTGGTTCTCAAATCCGAACCTGCATCAGCACCCGCTCCAGGACTGACTGAAACATAGCCAGCAGAGGGTCGCCCCCAAAGGGACATTTCCAACAAGTTCCTAGGTGATGTGATGCCCTGGCCTGAGACCAGGTATTGAGAACCACTGACATAAGTTGAACCAAATACAGCCTTCTTTTCAATGTTACCCCTTTTAATTGACCTGAATAACCAGTGTCCCATAAAACACTCCTTGGAAAAATACTCCATGCCCTCCTCCCACCATGACCAACTGTGCCCCTGAGCCACTTGCCCCTCAGGAGTCACAACCCTCTCCAAACAGCCCTGCTTTGACTCAGCCCTCAGATGATCATTCCTCACTGTCCTTCACTTTTCTGCTGATAGCTACAGAGGGAAAA
>PVKM010038726.1:0-14022 GCA_004027735.1 Carollia perspicillata | reverse complement strand
TTCTTTTATTTGCCTAACTACCCTGGGTAGAACGTACAGTACAATGTTCAATAGAGGCAAGAGTAGACATCCTTGTTTTGTCTCTGATCTTAGGAGGGAAGCATTCACTATTTCATTGTTAAGTGTGATGTTAGCTGTGGATTTTTCACAAATGTCCTTTATCGGGTTGAAGAAGCTCCCTTCTTTTCCTAGTTTGTGAAGTGCTTTTACCATAAAAAAAATGCAGCTATTGAGATGATCATGTGTGGTTTTTGTCCTTTATTCTATTAATATGATGTATTTCACTGTGTTTATTTTGGCTAAGATGTTTTTCTAACTATGCTGGATCCCACGTACTTCTGGATCTTTGGGATCTCTTCTGTGTTTTCCTTAGCTCTGTGGCTACTTCCCAGATATCCATTCATTTAAGTCTGATGCTTCCAAGGTTCCTCATTGAGTTCTCAAGTCTAGAGGTTCCTCTAGACTTCTAGGAACCTCTAGACTTCTGATTCCATAAATTATCCCTGAGTATCTCATCTACTTTTATGGCTTCAGATACTCTACTATGCTGTTAACGTATAAATCTGTATCACTTCTGAGTCCCAGCTCTATTTATTAGACAGCCTCCCGAAAAGCTCCATTTAGATGTCCCTTTTGCATTTTACCCTTAGTTGAACTCTTCTCTAACCTATGCCTCCTTTTATATTCTTTATTTCAAGGAAGGTACCGTCACCTCCCAGTTCCTTAAAAACCTGAAAATTACCCATGACTCTTCCTACTCCCTCGTCATATTAGGAGTCACCAAATCACATCTTTTTACTCCTTCATTGCATTAGGAATATGTCCACTTCCTTCTTCCATCAGACCTAAAGATTAGTTCTGACTTTCTTAGTCCTTATCTGGATTATTGAAGCTGCCCCTGACTGGTCATTCAATCTTTAGTTAGTCTTTTCTTTTTTACCCCCTGAGTCTCTGTTAAGTTCCTTGGGTGGTCCCCCTAGTGCGTTATGGATGCCTCTAACCTT
The DNA here is from genome assembly GCA_004027735.1 of Carollia perspicillata. Lineage (NCBI taxonomy): Eukaryota > Metazoa > Chordata > Mammalia > Chiroptera > Phyllostomidae > Carollia > Carollia perspicillata. Next base: position 13,018 of record PVKM010038726.1, on the reverse strand, counting down.
ATACTGCTCACAATATATGCTTAATCATACGCTTACTTCTCTGTGTCCTCCTCTACACTATAGGTTACTTTAAGAACAGGGGCCTCTTAAATATCTTTAGATTCTTAGCATAATGCATGACTGTAATATACATTTGTTATTGGTTTGTTAAACGAGTAAATAAATGAATTAATCAATATTCCCCCAAAAATGCAGTTAAAAAATGAATGTGCATTGAGAGGCCTAAAGATAGAGTAGTGAAGTCTAATTTGGAAAGGTTACATGCAGAGATGCCTTTTAATTTGGATGCTTAAGTCTGAATAGCAGTTTTGGTAGGTGGGGAGGTACCATTTTAGATACAGAGGAACCTAAAAGTTCAGAACTTCTTTTGAGAACTATTTGGAACATAAGGTTCTGTGGGGTAGGGTAGTGGGTGGAAAGCTAAATTGAATCAGATTGTTGAAAATCTTGGATATCATACTAAGGAGATTGGCCTTTATTTTCTGAACATTGTGAAACTCTGTTACTGAGTAAGGAAGAGATGCTCAAAATTTGATTGGAAAATTATTCCAGAGCAGCAGAATGGATAGGATTGAGGTGAAGGATGTTGCTACTAGTCCCATGTAGTAGTCTAGGCAAGAGATAATATGGACATTTACTAGGACAGCGGTAGAGTAAAAAGACAGATTTCAGCCATTTGCTGGTAGAATTTGAGCTGTGAGAGAGAGAAGTAAGTTGTAGATTATTTCAAGATTTTTAATGAGAGGTATGGGGTTTTAGGGAGTATGTAGAAATGTGAGAGACTGGTTGGGTCCATGAACAGGGAACCAGGAAGAGGAAAACTTTGGAGTTTAGATTATAATGAGTACTATTTTAGACTCATCAAAAGTGAGGTTAGCAGAATCTCCATGTAAGGATATGATACAGGCAATTGGATCTAAAGATCAGGAAAGAGCTTAGGGGTAGTGATAGAGATTTGTGAGTTATTTACAAAAAGCTGAGCGCTGAGGCCACACCAGTAGATAAGGAAATTGAGAGAGAGGATGGTCCTTTATGGAACACCCTGATGCAACAAATGGTAAAGTCAGAGTTAGCTGCTTCTCAGTTTTGCCTTTAGATGACACTCAAAGTCATCTTTGTGTCCCTTGCACTAGAAGTTGCTGACACCAAAAACAGGACAGGAAATGATATTTGGATGACTTTAGAGTGAAGAATTTGCAGAATATATTTTCAGAGCTTTTACAGAGTCATAGGATGGTGTATCGTAAACCAATTAATTTTAAGTTTAAAGGAACTCTTGAGTTTTCTTTACATTGATATAGTAGTGCTTGACAGAGTATGATGAGAGGTCTACTTGCCACAGAATTATTATTAAATATAGTTTCAAAATTTGAGATTCCTAGGCCTTATTGTATGTAGGTCAGCTACATCTGAATTTTGGGGTGAGGCCAAACTTCTCTTTAATTCCCTAAAGTTTGAAAATCACTGATCTACATGATAAAATTGCTACTTTATTAAGTTTAAAAAACTGGGATTCTTTTGGGATTGCTGTGATTTTGACATCATAGAATAAAGGAGACATAACTTCCCATTTGTAATTTTTTAAATGCTAACTTTTATTTACCCTTCTTTTAGTTGAGTGTGCGAGGAAAAAATAAAAAAGAGAAACTTGAAGATTTCTTTAAAAACATGGTTAAATCAGCAGATGGAGTAATTGTTTCAGGAGTAAAGGTAAGATTTTATTTGATTAAGAGGAGTATTGGTTTGAGAATTTACTCCTTTTAAGAGGAAGCTGGATTGATAGATGTACAGAAGATTGTATTGGAGTAAAAGAGAAGGTTGGGCGGTAGAATCCTTAGGCCCGGGAAGCTGGGCCCCCTGCCCCAGGCACACTGTTTAGAGAGCTCCCTTCTCCAAGGGGGAGAGATCCGCAGGTCCAGCAGGATTTGCCCATCTGGAGCCTCTTCCCTTCAGAGCAGACTGAGCTCCAGTTATCTAGAACACTGTATATGCTTGGCCAAATCCCAGGCCTTTCTCCAGGCCTTACATGGGCTTTTTCCTTGAGTTCATCCTCTGGTGGGTGGACTGTGACCCTGGCGTGTGCACTCCATGGGTGGTCAGAGGGTGACCGTGGGACCGCTGGGTAGAGGAACGGCACAGGGAAGGTCAGTGTACAGGATGAACTGTCCTGCGACATGCACGTGAGGTCTCTCTGGGTGCCCTGCAGAGCTGCAGGGCGGGGCCCAAACAGGGACTGCCTTCATTTGTACGCTTGCTCTTGGCCTTAACACGTGTTAGGGACGGACCTGGCTTCAGATTGGGAATTAGAAGAGCTAAATTGAGGTTTTAGTCTTGTCTTGTAGTAGTTATATGTCCTTGAGAAAAGTCTTTTTCTCTGAATCTTAGTTTTCCCATTTTCAAAATGTGGTTAATAATATCACCTGGCTCACAGGATTGTTGGAAAGATTGAATGTGTGAAAATACTTCAAAGTTATTTACCTAAATAACACCTAAATTTTTCTTAGTGATCTAATAGCGGTACAAGACTTCATTTGTCTGAAGACTCTTATCATTAAAGTATAAGAGGGAAATGCTTATATTACGTTTTCAAGCAATTACTTAGTGGTAATATAGGTTTGTCATCATTACTTGCTTTATAGATACATCTATAATGAAACTTAGGAGTGAAGTACTGTTTATTTGGTGTGTACTTTGATTTTTCAAGTACTATATACTTTGATTTTTCAGAGACAGGTCAGTTGATATACTGACTATGCATATGCTGTGGCTACTTTCTAACAAGAACTCACCTTACTTCCATTTTGATGTTGTTTATACACATTTTTCTTCCATTTTGATGCATATTATGCACATAATATTGAACATTTTTCTTAGCATTTACTGTAAACCACTGTATTGACTAGGATTTTGATAAAGTAATAACTAGCATTTTTTTTAACATTCACAATGTGATATTTGGTAACCCACAATATTTTTATTTAATCTTCACTACAATCCTGCAAGTTAGATAGTGTTAGTCCCATTTATACAGTCAGGAAAACTGGTACACATGAATTACAGATTTAGATTTAGATTTAGATTTAGATTTAGATTTAGATTTAGATTTAGATTAATTTTCCTTCTAGTGTTCTGTTGATTTGGGTTTTGAATTACACCATTTTAGCTGGTGTTTTTTCAATAAAGAATGGGCATTTTAGAAGGGAGGAAAACACTGTTAATAATTTTTATTTTTAATGTTTATCTCATTTTGTTTTTTTAAAAAAAGGTTGAAAAAAAGGTTTGTTTGTTTGTTTTTAAAAAGGTTTTTTTTTAAAGGTTGTTTTTTTTTAAAAAGGTTGATACAATAATTGCTCTCAAATAGTTACTTTGGCCAGGTTCCCCAAAGCTGTCAGGGTCCTAATGACCAGAGGCCTAGCAGCCTTCTGAAATGGCCCATAGTATACATGGGCCATAGTATACATAATAGACCAGGAGAAATAGACTTACTTGACTATCAGAATTTTTTTCTTAAAACCAGTTGGTCACTCTCATGGGCAGTGACGTATTTGTTGGAATGTGGAGGCAGAACACAAGTAGGAACGTGTTTCAGAGTACATCTTGTGAATATGAGCCTTAGGGGAGCTCTAAGCCTTCAGTGGCAAAACCGTAGAAGATTTATTACTTGACAGATAGAAATTCATAAATGTTAAAGTCTGGACTTGTTGGTGAAATCAGTATAATGTCTAATTATTAGAGGAAGAGGATAGCACTGCTGTTTTACTGATGATCTTTTATGATTATAATGATAACAAAATGGTTTACATATTACACTAAAGCAAATAAGTGACAAGTTCATATTTTCTTTTGATTCTATAGGATGTAGATGATTTCTTTGAGCATGAACGAACATTCCTTTTAGAATATCATAACCGAGTTAAGGATGCATCTGCTAAATCTGATAGGATGACAAGGTCCCACAAAAGTAAGGTTTTTTTTCTCTGTGACTAAAGCTTGTATTTTTGCTGGAATAATTAATTACATATAAAGTTATTGTGTTGTTTACAGTTTGTAAAAAGTCTTGATATAGAGCAGCATTTCTTAAACTGTGGTCTGTGAAGCCTTGACTTGAAGGCCCTTGCTAGCAAGTTTGTGAGGTCAAAACTGTTTTCATAATAATATTATGATGCCTTTTGCCCTTTTCACCACGTTAACATTTACACTCATGATGCAAAAGCCGTGATGAATAAAATTGCTGTTGCCTTAGCACAGATTAAGGCAGTGGCATCAAACTGTACTAACAGTCACTGTATTTCCCTCAGTGCATTTGCAGTTTAAAAAATGTTAAATTAAGAATGTCCTTGCTGGTGCAGTAAAAATTATTAATTGTAAAAAATCTTCCTTGAGTGTACTTTTTTATATTCTGAGTGATGAAATTGGGGTTACACATAAAGCATTTTAGTGATTGAGTTGAAACTGAGCTAGCTACTTTTTTCCTAAAACATTCTTTTTACTTAAAAGAATGGCTGACAGGCTATGATTATTCAGATTTCAGTATTTGATAGACATTTTCTTAAAAATTCACTAAGCGAGCCTGTAACTTTAAGGAAAACAACTGACAGTGTTTGTTGTCATCCTAGAAACCAGGCTCTTCAGTAGTTACCATGAGCTTGCCTCCTAATAATTAAAGACTTGTCTGAAACTAATGATAATATTGGTGACAAATGATCAAGTGCATGATGTTATACAATTGTGTATTTAAATGATCCATTCAAAATGCAAAGTGGGCTAATTTTTAAAAATAGCTTTATTACTGTATAATTGACATCAATAAGATACAATGTTCAAAGTATACATTTTGATAAGTTTTGACTTGACACATGAATGAAATCACTCCAGTCAAATCAAATGAACATCTCCATCACCAACAAAAGTTTCTTTTGGGTCCCTTTGTAATACCTCTCTTCCCACTCGTGTTTCCAGGCAAACACTGATCGGCTTTTTGCCTCTATAGATTAGTTTGCATTTCAAGTGGATGACAATCCATACACTTCATTGTCTGGCTTTGAAATTCAATACAGTTATTTTGAAATTCATCCATGTTGTGTGTATCAATAGTTCATTGCTTTGTATTGCTGAATGGTATTCTGTTTTATGGATATACCATGATGGTTTATCCTGATTCAGCTGTTGATGGGCATTTGAGTTGTTGCTAGCTTTTGGCTTTTATGAATAAAGCTGACATGAGCCATTTTATTACGTCTTTGTATAAACACAAGCTTTCATTTCTCTTGGATAATATTGATACCTAGAAGTAGAATGGCTGGGTCATGTGGTAAGTGTACAACTTTCTAAAAAATTGTCAAACTTTTTTCCAGAATGATTGTACCATTTTACATTCCTACCAGCTTCGCATTAGAGTTATTCTTCATCCTTGTTAACAAGGATATCAGTCTTTTTTAATTTTAGCTAGTAAAGATTTCATTTATTTATTTTTAGAGAGAAAGGAAGGGAGGGAGAAAGAAAGGGAGAGAAACATTGATGTGAGAGATACATCAGTTGGTTGTCTCTCACATGTCCCCAACCAGGGACCTGGTGGGCAACCCAGGCATGTGCCCTGACCAGAAATCAAACCAGCAACCTTTTTGGTTTGTAGGCCAGCATTCAATCCATTGAGCCACACCAGCCAGGGCCATTTGCATACAGACTTTAGGATCAGCTTGTCACTTTGTACAAAAATGCCTGCTGGGGTTATGATTGACATTGTATAGAATCTATAGATCATTTTGGGAATGATTGACATTTTTAGGTTGATCTTCTATACAGAAATATGGTGTACTCTCTATTTTGTTAAGTTTTTAAATTCTCCCAACAATGTTTTGTGTTTTGCACTGTGCAGATCTTTAGTTAGATCGATGCTTTGTAAATGATGTTTTTTGCCTTTCAGTTTTTGGTTGGTCTTTGCTATTGTGTAGAAATGCAGTATATTTTCAATATTGATCTTATATCTTGCAGCCTTACTGGTTCTGGTAACTGTTTTGTAGATTCCTTAGGGTTTTCTACATAGATGATTGTCTACTACTAAAAACAGTTATACTTCCTTTCCCATTTAGATGTCATTTCTTCCTTTTCCCTGCCCCATTGTACTACATTTTGTCTGTCCTCCACTACAGTACTGATGGAAGTGGTGAGGGCACAATAGATTAGTTTATGTTTGCCTTGTTCCTTCCTTTCTGGGGAAAGCAGTTGATCTTAAACCATTAATTATGATGTTAGGTGTAGATTTTTCCTAGATCCTTTCATTAGGTTGAAAAAATTCTCTTGAATTCCTAGTTTTCTGAGAGGATTTTTCAAGTCAGGAATAAATGTTAGATTTTGTCAAATGATCTTTTTGCAGTTTGAGATAGTAACGTGGTTTTTCTCTTTTAGTCAGTTAATATGGTTAATTGCATTGATTGATTTTCAAATGTTAGATCAACCTTATATTTTACAGTAATTATAATTTATACCAGTGGAGTTTAATGTAATAGAGTACAAAAAGTTATTGACAGGACTCTAGATTCTCTATTACAACTAATACATAAACAGTAGCTTGTTGAGTTTCAGTGTAGTGTCAAAGAATATTCACAATTATCTGAAAATATTAGTAAAATACCTCTTCATTTTCCAGCTACATATCTGAGGCTGGATTTTCTCCACATAGTTGAAGAAGAGCAGTAATGTATCTCAGTAGATAGAATGCAGAAGCATATAAGAAAATCTAGCTTTCTATTAAGCCATACACAAAAGAGATATGCAAAAATGTAATAGTGTCACTCTGATCACTAATTTAAAAATATATATAGTTATTTTTTATTTGGAATGATACTTATGTTAATATATAATGGTTTTAATAAAATGTTATTTTTTATTTTATTATTTATTTTTAATAATAATTAGGGGAGGGGAGGGGAAGGAGAAGAGGGAAAGAATGTGTGGTTGCCTCTCAAGTGCTCCTAACCGGGACCTGGACTGACACCCAGGCTTGTACCCTGACTGGGAATCGAACCAGTGACTGTTTGGCTCACAGGCTAGTGGGCAATCCACTGAGCTATACCAGCCAGTGCTAAAAGTTATTTTTAAATCAATTAGTAAATATTAAAAATTTTTAACCAAAACAAGTAAGTGCATGTTCATTGATATAACCCACATAAACAAAAGCTCTTTTTAAGGTCCTCTTTAATCTCTAAAAGTAGAAAGAGTCCTAAGATCAAAAAGTTTGAGAACTTCTAATAGACAAGTATGAGCCTCCGTTTTGGATCCCTTGTTACATGCCATGATAGAAAGGAAATAAAGAAGTCTCTGGCTTGGTAACTTCTACACTGTCATTCGTTTGGAAGGATTAAAAGGTTTGTTGTTGTTTTTATTAAGATTTTTTGGGATTTCCACCCCCCCCCCCAAGATATTATCTATTTTCAGAGAGAGGGGAAGGGAGGGAGAAAGAGAAGGAGAGAAACATCAATGTGAGGTTGCCTCTCACATGCCCACTACTGGGGACCTGGCCTGTGATCCAGGCATGTGCCCTGACTGGGAATTGACCTGGTGACCCTTTGGTTCACAGGAGGCACTCAATCTCCTGAGCCACACCAGCCAGGGTTATTTTTTATTTTACTTTTTTATATCATTGTGATTTGCAGGTTTCTGCTGATGAAGTAGTAGTTTTATACTTGCCTGTTTAATAATTAAAAACTATAAACTAAAAGTGTGGGAAACTTGAATCTCTTCCTAGATTCATTACTGATTTGTTTTGGAGCCTTGGACAAGTCACATAATTGGTCTTGTGTTAGTTTCCTTGTTTTTTAAAATAACATTAAGGTGCCCTGACTGGTGTGGCTCAGTTGGTTGGGTGTCGTCCTGCAAGGCAAAAGGTCACCAGTGAGATGCCTGCTGGGACAGACAGTACCGGGTTGCAGCTGGTCTCTGGTCAGGGCACATACAAGAGGCAACAGATTGATGTTTCTCTCGATGTTTCACATTGCTGTTTCTCTCCCTCTCTTTATCCTTCCTTTCCCCTCTCTCTGGAAATAAATAAATAAATATAATCTATTTAAAAAATGACATTAAGTATAAAATACCTCTTACTCTTCTGTTAAGAAAAACCATCCCAGCCCTGGCTGGTGTAGCTCAGTGGATTGAGCACTGACCTGTGAACCAAGAGATTGCCAGTTCAATTCCCAGTCAGGGCACATGCCTGGGTTGCAGGCCAGGTCCCCAGTAGGGGACACAAGAGAGGCAACCACACATTGATGTTTCTCTCCCACTCTTTCTCCTTCCCTTCCCCTCTCTCTAAAAATAAATAAATAAAACATTAGATTTTATGAATTTAATATTAATATTAAAATATTAAATAAAAAAGAAAGAAAGTATAGTGTAAGGATTACTGTTTCATTAGGAAATAAATACATTAAAGCCTTATAATAATACTGCTAGTACAGGTGGGAATTTTGCTTTAGAAATGTCTTGAATTTCATTAATTAGCACGGTACTTACTATGTGCTGAGTATATAGTAACATTTATTAATTTATTTAATTCTCAAAATAATAATACGAGGTGGGTACCATTATTATCCTGATGTCCGGGTGAGGAATCCGATGCACAGACAGGTTAAGTGATATATATGCCTTAGGTCATACAGCTGGTAAGTTGGGAAGCTGGGGTTGGGTTCTAGGCAGTTTGGTTCCAGGTCCATGCTCTTAACCATTGCACTATTCTATCTTTCTCTGAACCAAATAGACACATCAATTATAATCTTTTCTCAACAAGTGCATTGTCCTTTACGGCAAGCCCTAGGAAGAATGTTATGCTAAAGTTTAGTACTTTGCTTCTAGTACCCAAGGGTAATGGTGCTGCCATTTATCTAGCTTCCCAAGGTCCATAATTTCCTCTCGTACATCAGGTCTACTGTTTGTAGATCCTGCCTGTTGCATTTCCTAACTGTCTTTCCGCTTCGTTAGTTCATCTGTGCGCTCACTGGTCCCACTGTCTCGATCCTGGCCTTCAGTGCCTGACACAGCAGTTTCCTAGTTGCAGTATTTTTTTAAATATAAAATCTTTACCAGGATCGCTTTTTGGCCTTTTGGCTTAGATCAAGTATAGTGTCTGTTCTTATAACCTTGATTTTACTACTACTATGATTGTAAGATGTTTAATAACACCCATGTCTGCAAGGTCAAATCCAAACTTTTATCATGGCTTATAAAAACCTTTTTTCTTCAAGATGCTTCCAGTTTGTTTTTTCATCTTCAAGTCCATCCATTCCCCATCTGTACCCTTCAGTGACATAGTTCCAGAAGGCTCTCTGAATACACGATGCTCTTTTATAGCTACCTCCCTGGTCTTGATCCATGCTCCTCCCTTTATCCAAAATGCTCTCCCTTCCACATTACCTGGTAAAGATTTGCTCATTCTACAAGCTCAAACTCATTCCTTAGTGTCTATAAATCCTTTCCTGACTTAGGTGAAGTCATGTTTCCCTTGCATCTAAAGTAGTTTGTACTAATTTCTAATATAATATTCATCATATTATAGTTTTTTTCATTTCCTTCCTAGATTTAGGGTATCCCATAGTACTTATACATTGTTTGGCAGGTAAGTCTCTCAGTATTTTTCAATCAGTGAATAAATATATTAAGTTCTTTAAACTTTTTCTCTAGGTGCTGCAGATGATTACAATAGAATTGGTTCTTCGTTATATGCTTTAGGAACTCAGGATTCTACAGATATATGCAAGTAAGGATTCTGAATTTTTTTAAAAAATAGTAAATATAAAATAAAACAAATTTTGTTGGCAGCCTGGGCACACAATAAATACTCAAGACCTAGAGGACATTTTGGAATAATTTTTGTCAAAACACAAGGAGCTTCTTTATAAACCTAGGTCCATGTCAATTTTTCTCTTCCGTTTCTCTTGCAATGGACCTTAATATATATATTTTTAACCTTTACAAAGTTTTATTTGATGAAAATGTATCAGAGTGTATGTATTTAAGAGAGAGAGGATGAGACAGGGTTTATGTCAGAGTTATCAATCTGTACTTGTTTACGAGGCTGTCTATTCTAGCTTTCATAGTTTAGTGAATGTTCGAGTAGTCAGGTGGATAAGGGAGGTGTTCTGCGTGTTAGTGTGAAACGCTCTCTGGAAGTTTGTTTACACCGCTATCCTTTATTTATGCTAACTTTTCACTTTAGTAGTAGTTGATTTTAGTTGCTCCTATAATATTGTTTAAACCCAACTCTTTACTAAAGAATAATTCACTTATTTTTGAAAGATTTATGTATTTTTTTAGAGGAGAAGGGAGGGAGAAAGAGAGGGAGAGAAACACCAATGTGTGAGAGAAACATGGACTGCTTGCCTCTCACGTGTGCCTCAGCTGGGGACCTGGCCCATAGCCCAGGCAGGTGCCCTGACTGGGAATGGAACCCAGCAACCTTTTAGCTTTGTGGGATGATGCGCAACCGAGCCACACGGGTCAGGGCTAATTCTCTTTTCAAAAATGATAAGTGGAAAAACATTTCGTATTTCATGCCTTTCTCTAACCCATGTCCTTGAACTTTTCTCTAGTATATCCTCTCTCAGTAGATGTATAAGATCCAAGTTTTTCAGCAAAGTACCATAGCTTATAGTAACTAACATGCTGCCTTCCCAGAGAATTAGTTCTTAATCTTTTGATGAGAAGGAAAAAAGGTCAACCTTGCTCTGTGTTATCTGACTTAACCCTGTTAAAGCAAGTTCTTTTTAGTAAAGTGAAGTTCATAAAATTGTGCTTGCTTTAGGTTTCAGTAGTATTTGCCCTAATCCAATTATAATTTCATCTATAATTACATATTTTATAGAATACTCTTCAGTAGTTTGGCTTTGGGATGTGTTTAGTTGGTTGTCAGCACTTGAGAGAGAGGCTATTTAGTTAAAAGTGAAAGTGAATTCTGAGATAAATTGGTTATTGATTTCTCTTGTTTACCAAAACAAAGCAGCCCTATTTAAAAAATGTTTAAAACATAACCATCAGATAGCTTCAAAAACTGCTCCAACTTGTGTTTTCCTTATAAATCAGTCTTTAAAATTTTTTTTTAATCTTCAACCAAGGACACTTCTCTCTATCAGCATGGAGGACAATTTTGAAGGTATAGGCTTTATTTAGTATTATGTGGCATATTACTGAAGAATATCAAGATAAAATTTTTAGGTTTTAATGCATAACTTAGGCTGTTATCTTGAAATGGGCATTTTTTCTGTAACAGCAGATTTCAAATCATTTGTTATGGGTGAAAGTACAGAGATTTTTGTTAAACTAAATGAAGTAAGCAAGGCTACTACATATTATTGTAATGAGACAAGAATGTTCATTATCCATATAGTTTGGGTCATTCCGTATCCTTTGAATGTTTGAAATGGAAAATTATTTAACTGTAGCTTCTGATGAAATATTTTTCTCTCCCAGGTTTTTTCTCAAAGTTTCAGAACTGTTTGATAAAACAAGAGTAAGTACTATTAATTAACCTTTGATCATCTAAATCTCTGCATACAGTTGTGTTTAACTTGTCTGACTTTATTGAGAAAGATGAGCTACACTTCAAAAGGATGAAGAAACATTTAAATTTGAAAATTTGAGAGTTTTTTAAGAAATTCAGTTTTTGTTACAGCCTTTTGGTATTTATGTAGATGTTTATATCCTTGATCAAAAAACATGTTCATTATGGAGACTAGGTTTATTTTTATGAAGAATAACCCTTTCCCGGGGTTTTGTAAGCTAGAAGAAAGTCTTACATTCATCACAACTGTACCAAGACTGTATTGCTTTTGATCCCCCTTGGTACACTGGGTTAAATGTGAGTTGTGTCAGGTATACAACTGCAGAAGGTTTCACTCTTAGTAATAATTTAATAATGCATAATCTTGGTTCACAGGGATCCGTCTTTTTTAAAATAATTAATTATTTTTTTGTTTTTAGAGAGAGGGAACGAGAGGGAGAGAGACATCAATGTGAGAGAGAAGCATCAGTCGGTTGCCTCTCCTACGTACCCTGACCAGGGACTGAACCCACAACTCAGGCATGCGCCCTGCCTGGGAGTTGTTGAACTGGTGAACTTTTGCTTTGCAGGATGATGCCAGCCAACTGAGCCACACTGGTCAGGACTCCTGGATCAGTCTTAGATACAATAATAGTTAACATTTTTATCACTTGAAGAATAATGAAAACATTTCTAGATGTTAAATGGTGCTTAGCTGAGAGTGGTAGTGTCTAGTTCATTGTAAAAATCTGATTTCAACATGATCTTTTCAACTGAGTGATAATGTGGTAGAGACAAGTAAAAGAAAAGAAAATATTCTCACAAAGGAAAAAGTCCTTAAATACATACATGTTGTTATACTGGGGTCCAGATAGTCCATTATTCTGCCTTTGATACTTGTACCAGGGAGCATTGCATGGGCAGCTAGAGGTTTTTTTATGTGTGCATTTACATCATAAGAATAGGGATATGTATCAAAATAGCCCTATGTGTCAGTTCTTTTAGAAACATGTCAAGATGGGATTAGGTGTGCAAGAGATTTATTGTGGGGAGCAAAGAGGAAAGAGCAGGAAGAGCCTCCAGACCACAGTGAAGGTCCACTCCTGTGAAAGAAGAGGGCAGAGGAAAGAGGACTAGGTAGGAAGAGTTTCAGACTGTAGCTTAGTTCTGAGAAAGTTTTGTTCAGGTCAAAGGGGAGTCTTTGAGCCAGAGTTGCCCATTAGAGGAATTCTGCATCAGGCAGGAATGGGCTGTTGCTACTGCTTTGTCCTTGCCTGGGTACAGCCGAGACAAGAAGGGGAGGATGGAACATAGCCGTGGTGTGAACACGATTTCTGGATCCAGAAAGGTTGCGGTTGGGACTCTCAGCAACTATGCTTCTTGCAGCAAGCAGCTTCTCTTGAGCAAGATCTGAGTGGCACGTTTCCATGGCTACCACAATCCTTATTTCCTTTAGAGTTTGCATGTTGTTCTGGTTATTCTTTTTTTTTTTTT
>PVKM010038725.1:0-14018 GCA_004027735.1 Carollia perspicillata | reverse complement strand
TCCAAGTTACACAGTACAGTATACATGCATTTCTTAAGCTATGCTTTTCCCTTAGAGAGAATACATTGGGGAAAACTGGGGTAAAGAAGCTTTCTGTATTTCATAAATGACATGGTCCTATGCATGCATTCACTCATTTGCTGACAGAAAAGGGAATCAGTAGATCCTTGTCTATCAAACTTACCAAGAAAGTGACATTTCAGAAAAATACTACAACAGCAGTGCTAAAAACAGAAAGTATTACCAGAGGCAACATTCAGTTCAACCTCTACTGAAAAGGTACATTGACCAAATGTTATAAAAATTGCACATGCAGTTTGCTCAAAATCAGCTTTGTAGGAAACAGGCTCATTCCCAAGTAATTTGGAAGGGTTCAAACAATTCATTACTGTTCTATCAGAGAGAAATTCACTTGATTACACAAAGTGGACTGTGAGCTTCATATTCATTTTGACATTCCAAAGCTGTTTTGTTAAACTCAGAACTACATAGTACATGCATGTCTTAACTTCCCTATGCTTTCATACAAGAAAGTATACTGTGAAGAAAATTGTCCTGCAGAAGCTAATCTACCGTAGGAGACCATTCTGCGTGGTGTGGGCCCAGCCCCCAGTGGCAAACATTTACTGCAAAGTAACTTCCTAAAATCCATGCTAAACCTTCCAAAGATGAGTGTAACTGGTTCAACCACTTTTGCCCTTTTCATTTGCAAATGTCCCTCTTCTGTGATGTGATTAGCAGCATTGGCTTCTTTGTTTTCTGTAAAAGATAACACCCAAAGCAACGTGTGCATCGTAGATGAGGACCATCATGTAATGTGCCAAGAAACCCAATAAAGGCTGGTTATGGCAAGGGCCAAGGCTTTTGCTCCCCTTGAGAGAAAAAGCCATGCTGTCCCTTTTCCTCCACAGGACTCGGTAGTCAGTGTGAATGTCTCATTTCATCCATAATGATGCAGACACTGTGGGCATGTGTCCACATCAGCTGAGAGTTTCTCCCAGCACCACAATCCCCCACAGGTGTTTTCAATCTGTGTTTTGAGGTTTTATTTCCCCAGAGGCTGGGACCCTGGGTTGCGTGGTCTGTCTCACTCCCCAGTTTTGCCTGGTTTATCTGTGCATGAATGTGGGACCGCCCAGTCCACCAGCCACCTTGTGCGCCATGCTCCTCCACAATCTGCCACCTCGCTGGGTCCACCCGATGCCACCCCACATGTCTGAGGTCCACCAGCCACCACTCTTTTTGCCGTGACCCCTTTCCACCCCTCCTACTAGTCTGGATGAATGTGTGTACTTTAACTCCTTGGTTGTTGGACTTCCATACAGTTCAATTTTCTGTCAGTACTGGTGGTTTTTTGTTTCTAAATTGTTGTTGTCTTTAATTTGGTTGTGCAAGGGGGCACAGTGTGTCTACCTATACCACCATCTTGGCTGGAAGTCACATTTTCGGTACATCTTCTTTTAAAAAAATAATTAGTATCAAGCCTTGGCTGGTGCAACTCAGTGGTTGAGTGCCAGCCTGCAAATCAAAGCATTGCCAGTTTGATTCCTAATCAGGGCACATGCTTGGCTTGCAGGCCAGGTCCCCAGTAGGGGGTGTGCGAGAGGCAACCACACATTGATGTTCCCCTCCCTCTCTTTCTCCCTTCCTGCCCCTCTCTCTAAAAATAAATAGATAATAAATAAATAATAAATAACAATAAAAATCAGAAATTCAAAAAATAAAAATAATGAGTATCTCTTTGTAGGTACCCATATATTTTTATTGTCACATGCTTTTATACATTGGTTGTTTCAAAATGAGCATCACCTGTCTGTTGCAAGGTACATTGTAATTATTTTAAACAACACATGTTTACTTTTTTGAATATCTAATGTGAAGAGGACTATGTACCAATAAATAACTGATAATTTATATTTATATTAAAGTATAAGGAAAAAAGAACAGACTTGGTGGAAGGCAATTTACTGAATCTGTTTCCAGAAGTGTAAATCTATACAAATTTTTTAAATGTACTTGAGGTAAATTATTTATTTTTAAAAATTATAAATTATTGTTTTTATATAAATTGTCATCCAAATTTTTTTCCATGTTGTACTTTTTGTTGTTGTCTAAGCACAGTTGTCTCCACCTTCCCTCCACCCCACCCACCCCCACCTCCAACCCTCCGGTGTGGCTTAGTTGGTTGGAGCATCGTCCTGTACACCAAAAAAGGTAAATTATTTAAATCACATACCCATTTTTGTTTTTATTTAATTTTGTTTCTTGAAGGATATAGCATAGCATTGTGATTGGAAACAGACTATGGGGCCCAGATTTGAATTCTGCCACCATCACTTACTCACAAGGTGACCTTTAGGAAGTTACTGTTACCTCTTTGTACTTCAGCTTCCTTACAGAGAAGGATTATAACCTCTCTCATCTAGATATAATACTTAGATAAGTTAGTATATTTTAGGTATTTTTTTAAGTTTTTTTTAAGGATTTTTTTAAAGATTCTATTTATTTATCTTTAGAGGGGAAAGAAAGGAGAAAGGGAGAGAAATATCAATGTATGGTTGCCTCTTGTGCGTCCCCTGCTGGGAACTGGCCTGCAACCCAGGCATGTGCCCTGACTGGGAATCGAACTGCGATCCTTTGGTTTGCAGGCCTGCACTCAATCCACTGAGCTACACCAGCCAGGGCTATTTTAGGTATTTAAAACACTGCTGAGCACACAGTAATTAGAAGTATTGATGGTGGTAGTGGTTATTATGTCAAGGTTAGCTAAAATTTAGAAATTTGTCTTCTGTGAAAACACAGGCATTGTTTATTGCCTCTTTTTGGTAATAAAGCATGAGAGAATAGCTATTCCCTCCTTAATACATGTAGCTTAAAGTCTTTCATGACAAACTATAGCAAGGTGACTGCCAGCTGCTATGTCCTTTTGTATCCTCATTTCTATTCTTGTTTGTTTTGCTCATACTGTACATTTTGCATAGAATATAAGCAGTAACATATTATTCTCAAACCAAATAAAATAAAATAGTCAATATTCCACATGTATAATTTATCTATCTACCTTCCTTCAATTTAATTAGTTGACTTTATCTCTCTGCTCTCATAATTTATATATGCTAGTATTCATGATTTACATAATAATTAGAGAAAATTTCTCTAGTAATAATACATTTTGTCTCTTAAATGTATTAAGTTATTCGCGTGCATATGTAGCTCTCATCTACATATGCACCTTTTTTTACTCATGGGGTTTTTTTGGACAAAGTTAAATGTGACTTGAATTCTATAAATGTGGGTGAATTACAGTGGTTCTGAAAACAAACAAGGCTTTATTACAGAAACCTGGTCTTCAAAAACTTAGTGCCCAGAGCTGTGGATATCAGACACTGGGCCTCTCAACTTCCCCACACAGGCAGAACCCAGACCTTAGGGTTCCCCGTGCCCATCATTCTGGCCTCTTCCTCCTTCCCATGCTGTGGACTCTGGTCGTGTTCTGGGAGACTGGATGCTGCTGCCCATGGCAGAGCTGTCTACCACTTCTTTCTTGGGTTAGTCACCTGTCCCAAGCTTTACTTTCCCTGTAATCCCAAGCCTTAATGTACCATTCATCTCTGATGTAAGTGATAGTACGTGGTTGTATACCGGTGTGGATTCTCATTGGAATAGACCCTGCACTGAGTGGGGTTGGCTGGGTACCTGGTCGGTTCCATTGCCAAAGCTAATGTCATGGGTGGAGTTCTGCCCTTCCCTGGAAGGCCAACATTCTCCCTATCTCTAAAGATTCTGCACCAGGGTAGCCTTGGCCTATTCCTGATTCTTATTATACAAAGGTCAGTTGGACAAGACACTCCTAAAACCTGCACCCAGCCCGGAGGCAGTACAGGGTCCCAAATTCCTGTGGCCCATGTTGTGGCGGTGCCAAAAGAACTCTGGTAGTCCTCAGATAGTAAAGGCATTCCAGCAGTTCTATGGGATTTCCTTCCTGGAAACCAGGAAAGGATTTAAGCCTCAACTAACCATCTGTACTAAGAGAAAGTGATAGTTCTGCAACAAGAAGCTGAGGCTTAGCAAATACGGGAGGGTCACGTGAATTTGAGCAGGCAGAAATGAGCTCTTCAGGCTGCTATGTGCAATGCTGACTTTGTATCTGCCATGGAGAATACAATGATGAATTCCAGGAATCTAAAGGGACTTTTCTAAGTTCACACGATAATTTAAGACAAATCTAGTACTCCTCTTATAATTGGACTTTCTACACAAAACAGAAAACCTAGGATGATACAGGCACAGACAAGAGGGAGATTTTTGTCATTGTCATGGAAGAAAACTACGGACGTAGGCAGTCCCTGCTAAACATTGACTGGCCATGCTGACAAAAAGCTGACATCTCCCATTCTGCCCCAGCACTTGCTCGCTAGTGTCCATCCCCATGACTGTGTCTTGGCACCAGGGAACTGCTGGAAAAACAGCCTGAACCATGTCCATGTTTTAGATTATGCTGCATTTCCACATAATTCCCATAATTTCTGCAGCTCATAACTACAAATGATTGCAAATACCAGTGCCTGGTGGATCTTGAGCTGGAGAGACTGCACTTTTTCACATGGTCACTGAGGAAACCAGAGTTCTTCCACCCTGGGCCTTCTTCATCCTTAGGAACTCCATGGCTTCCGCATCCATCAACACAGGTGGGGAGACCGTGGAGAAATGCACGTGTGAGCACTTTATAAGCAGGTCCACAATAGCACATACCAGTTTTTTTTTTCCTGATGCACTGACAAAATCGACACTGTCATGTGTCCACAAGGGAGACTGGCAGATGCTCTCCAGCCACGGGTCCTGAGAGAGGACAATGGATTGTGATGGGAGGCTGAACTTCGCTGTCACAGTGAGTATTTGAGATTTGTGAAGTCTTCCAAACAAGTAATGAGTATTTACCAGATGCCAAGCACCATACTGAGGGCCTGAAATACATTTTTATTGAGCAGCAGTTGGCCTGGGAGAAACTCCACATCAATTATAGATGGTTAAGACATGACATGACATGACTGGATTCCTGGGAGAAAACGATTAAGCAGATGGGCTCTGGACATTCAGTGAATAATTCTGGATCTGGAAGCTGCCTGGGATGGCAGGAGGTGAAGTCCACTCTCGGGGAAAATGGAGATATGCTGGCTGGAGGGAGATGGCAGCAGGAACGACAGAGGAGCGCCATTCATGTAAGAGATTTTGGAAGGGATACTAGGCAGCAGTGAAACATATATTTGGTAGAAATCAAAAGGGATAGGATATTGCACACACACATGTGAAAAACTGACCAGAGTTACAGGTTGATTCATTTCTTTAAAAAACTCCAGATGAACTTAGATGGCATTATACAGACACATTGAGTTGTAATCTTCCAATTTTAAGAATTTATTGTTGATGGAGTCAGGAGGATTTCATAAATATGTGTTAGTCATTACATACTAATGTGTTTTTTTAACCAGGCACACAGAGCTGTGAGGTAGAGGAGTTATTGCCAACACTTTCCCTCAGTATTTCCAGTGTTGGAACTCCAGGCCTGAATCAGATGCCCTGAAACAATGCACTTGGGGTCTAGCCTGTACTTTTCACAGTCAAAAATCGCAAGACCATTGCTTGTACTAAAACACGCCCCAGAAATGTTGAATTTTATAGAACGTAATTCAGTCTAGAGGCAAGCCGAGGAAAATATGTCAGTTTGCTTTAGACTCTATTACTTAGGGAACCATGAGCCCTTCAGCACTCATGCCATTTCTCACCTGGCCACCAGAGGGCAGTGCATGTCTACTTGGAACAATGAAACTTCTCAGCCTTGAAGTTTCCTTTATTAGCTACTATCTTCATAATGCATTTTAACCTACAAAGATCTGTGAAGGAATGTTTACTTGCTTTTCTCTTCTTTTTAATTTGGAGGGCAATAAAATTCAATTACCAGTACCTAACATAAGGTAAGCCACTGAGAGGAAGTTGTCCTTTATGATGCAAAAAGACATGTAAAACAATGTCTCCAACCCTTGTCTGTGTACTTCTCTGTCCTTTCCTAATCTTTCCAAGCATTTGTAGACCTCTGTGCAAAATAAAAATTGTCCCTCTGTGCAATGCATTAGAGATATTTTCAGGCCTTTTATTGTAACATGAATTTTAGGGTACCTAGTGGACCATTCATTAGGCCATGAAAATGGCATTGAAATTCTGCAAGACACCATGAATGATTTTGGCAGATCTTCAGTGGCAGTCTGTCCAGTGGGAGATAAACTGTTCGGCACAGCCATGCTGGTGTCCAACAGTGTCTCCTGCCCTCCAAGCACTGAGTCAGTTTTGCCCTTGGTAATGTCAGTAAGGTCCTTGATATCCTAAAGAAGCATCTGAG
Organism: Carollia perspicillata; assembly: GCA_004027735.1. NCBI lineage: Eukaryota > Metazoa > Chordata > Mammalia > Chiroptera > Phyllostomidae > Carollia > Carollia perspicillata. The sequence continues at coordinate 7,624 of PVKM010038725.1, read as the reverse complement.
TCAGAATATTGAAAAGTGATTATAACTGCTGTGGAAGAGAGAGAAGGCTATGGTTTTAGCGACTGGGCCCCCTGCCTACAAACATTCTTCTCTGTATGGTATTGTCATCAGCACTCAGCCATCTGAAAGCAAAGACCCAACCTTGCTTCTGCAAATATTTGAGGTCTGCAGCCCAGCACCTGAGAGAGAAGAGTTTGCACATACTGCACAGTGAGACAATTTGGGATATAGATTACAAGTTTGAGCTGACCTGACATGAAGTCATGAAGACAAGGCTGCTTTGTCCCCTGCCAAGTCCTTTTCAGGGGTTGTTCTTCTCAATGCACCACTTAGCCAGCACAGACCTCTTCTGAAAGATTTCCCAGAATTTCCATTCCTTTGCCTTCTCTTGCTTACCCTGGCCTAACTGATTTTCATCATATGTCATTATCTTCTCTAGGTCCTAGGGTACACCAGATACCCTTGAAGAATGCGCTAAATCTACGACCTCTAGTCAGCCTCTTTTCACCATGCTCTTGGTCCTGCCATTGCCATAATTGCTGAGTCACCCACAGCTTCAGGTAAAAGACAGGCCATGTACCCTGTTGCCCTTCACAGAGTCATGAGAAAAGAATTTCCAGGGACCCACACTTGAGAGACTGAGATGTAGTGGTAAGATTTACTAGGCTTGAAATAACTGCCCCCAGGTTCCCAATATAATCTCCATTTGTCCCACTGTGGAAAAAGTTCACCCTTGTCTTCATCCTGCCTAGAAATAGGGACAGTGTCCAAAAATCCTGTGCCATGCCAAGGCTTATCCAGTTTAGTCTCTGTCCCTACTCAGCTAGTCTGTTTCGGGCTGTGTTTCAGCTGGCACTATGCCCAGGCCTGTTGGGAGCTGTCCTGCTGGTTTCAGTAAATGATGTCAATAGCATTTTGAGCATTGTTGATGAGTTCTATGTGCATACTATGTATCTCTGTGTGAGCTGAACTCAATAAAAACGCAGGGAAGAAGGTGTTCAGAACCTTTCTCCTTTGAAGGAGTAGTCACCTTTCCTCCCCAAGCAGATTATGCATTGGGCATTTTTATTCTCATCCACGACAAAGTGGGGGAGTTCTACAGGAGGAGCGCCCCATCACAGTCCACACTTGGAGTGTACACTTGGATCCCATGGGCAGCTGCTAGACCCCCAGGTGACTGCTAGACCTCCATAGTTTCTATGGAGAGAGAACACTTGAGTGAACAAGTGATCACTCGTTACTGGGCAAGAGAGAGAGAGCAAGCTTTGTTAAACTTGGATTATATTATCTCAGGCTTGGGAAGGACTAGGCACTCTTTCAAAATAATCAATCAACTTCCCAATCCTTCACAGGCTTGCATTGGGTCCTTCCCCTACCAATGCATTTCCTGGACTTCCCTGGGTTTCACACTCACTATCCAATCTGATTCTTTTCCCAGGTTAGGCTCTGCTCCTTATGGTCACCATCCTAGTTCCTACTGCACATGTGCTTACCTCCCCTTCTGCCACCTTGGCTCCTACTGGATATGCGTCCAGTACAGGAATTTTCCCTTCATTGTTTTATTCCTTCCCCTGCCTTTGTCAGAGCAAGTGGACTGGTTACGTTCTAAGGAGATCAGAAAGCTGGTTCTTCCTCCCTACATGGAGGTACAGAGGGGTGTTAATCCCCGGGCAAGGCAATGCTGTGATCCCCTGGGGTGCCTTTCTAGTGAAGCAGGTTTATTGTCCAGTTTGGCTCCCTAGCTGATTAGGCTTCTTAACATCTAATTTAATTTTCTCCATTCTTTTGTTAATATCTGAGTACCTATGCTAACATATCTCCCCCCTGAAGAATCTTGGGCCTTGTAATCTTACAAGGGTAAATGGATGAAGGTCTCGTTTTCTATATCTTCTTTTTGTTGTCAGGGGAGACAGTCCTGCCTATCGCTGGACCAAGAGATTCTTACTATCTGCCAAAGGAAGAAGGGAGTCAAAAGGGAAGGAGAGCCTGCGTGTGGAGGAGAGGGATTTTGTAAAATCCAGGTCAGTCTGGTGCCATCCTTGGGAGGTAGCACATGTGATGTCTAGAGGAAGGCACCGCCGGACAAGCTGGCATCTTTGTTGTATTCTAGAGTTGACACATTTTTTTGATACAGACATTAAAAAGGCATGGCCCAAAAATGAGGGGAATTATAGTGACTAAAGGTCTAGTGAAAGGTAAAGCCGAGGACTAGAGGGGAAGGACTGACTTTACGGTGTCCCAGATTAGGTTGAAGGAGAGAATTCCCTGAAGGAAGGGGTGCCCACCTGTCTGAAGCCCTCGTGTCTAAAGGGAATATTCTAAGATTTCCCTCTGAAGTAGGCCTTTCCTGTCTGAACCACTTGGGCAAAAAAGGAAAAGCAGTTTTAAGTGAAGCCAATAGATTGTTCTATACTTCATCGACTCAACCACCTAGTTCTGACAACAAGTCAAGTCAGCCAAACAGTTGAGACTTATTTCAGGAAGCAGTGATGCAGATGGGCTTCTAAAGTGAAGTCTATACCTTGTAAACAAGCAATCAGTTAAAAGAAAAGGGAGCATGTCTGTGAAAACAAGAAAAAAACACAAAGGTTAATGAACACAGCAAATCATAAGCCAGTTTCTGGGTCTGCAAGACTGTCTGTTGAGAAAACTTCCAGAAATAAGGCCTTTGCTGGAATAAAAGCAAATAGTGACAATTTGATAGATTCTCATTGTCTGCAGTTTGAACATTTTTGGTGATGTCATCAGGTGCTTAAGTAAGCTCTGTATGGTACACACAGCCTTTGGGAAAAAAGTTTTAGCTCTAATTGATTCCCAGTCAAAGCATGGGAGAAAAAAATAAAAAATTAATTTGGAACATTGAAGAAAACCAGAAGAATTCAGGAACCAGTTCAGTTCATAGGTGAAAAACAAAACTTTGAAGAAAATAAACTGAACTAGAGTTTAATATCCACAATTGGGCATTATGATATCTATTGAAACACAACCTCTCTAAAAATTATCTCATTTTTATCAAAGAGCCAAACCAAGTTCAGTCTTAATTGGGCCTGATAATTACATAAACACAACAAGAAAAGCAATTGATCATATAGGTTCATTTAAATGTGCTTTGCTGGAATATCATAAGGAATCTTTACATTGAGCTTTCATTAGTCCCTCAGGGAGAAGCCAAGCCACACAGTTTCCATCAGGCTTTGCCTGCAATGGGTTTACCTATGGGTTTGGATAAAGTCTTCAAGTGCTTGAGGTACCCCAAAATGTCTTTAAGTTCCTTCCTTGCCATCCTTTAGGAAAGCAACCTTATTCCTTACCTGGAAAGACTGCCATCAATCATGTAAATAAGCAAGGTATCAGGCTATTTCTCCAATGGGCTTTTATTATCTTTGAAGGTCAATCTTAACTTCTTCAAGCTTTCTGGTGACATCCAGAGTCCAGGCCTGTCTCTCTTGGACATGACATTCCATTTGAAATCTTGGTTAATAAAACCATAATTGGAAACTTAGTCTATGTGTCCTATTATAAAGATAACAAATTCTTATTTAATTCATGTAAACAAATGTACTACCATGACTCATTGATTAAGAATTGCCAGATTCTGGCCCTGGCTGCTGTAGCGCAGTGGATTGAGCATGGGCCTGCACACCAAAGGGTCACTGGTTCAAGTCCCAGTCAGGGCACATGCCTGGGTTGCAGGCCAGATCCCCAGTATGGTACGTGAGAGTCAACCACACATTGATGTTTCTCTCCCTCTCTTTCTCTTTCCCTTCCCCTCTCTCTAAAAATAAATAAATAAAAACTTTAAAAATTAAAAAAAAGATTGCCAGATTCCGGAGGGATCAGATAGGAGAAAAATATAAAGTAAAAGTAAAATGTGTGTTCTTTTAACAGAGTGAAAAGAACCAAACTCCAACTCTGAATCAGACAACTGAAAAGTAAGCAATTAGCATTCTTAAATTGGCAAGCATACTTCATAACTTCCAAAAACACAGGCTCTTCCATTGGCAAACACGCCCACATTTTGAAGAGACGTTCTTTCATGAGGCAGGTATTATAAAGCAAAACTCACTGATCTAGAAAGGAACAGGTGAAATAAGTGAAATTTATTTGCTCGGATGGCTAGGTTTTCTCTCCTGATAAGATTTACCTTCCAGAAATGTGTATCTTATTCATTTTTAAAAAGATTTTATTTTATTTATTTTTTTAGAGAGGGGAAGGGAGGGACAAAGACAGAGAGAGAGAAATATCAATGTGTGGTTGCTTCTCACATGGCCCCCACTGGAGACCTGGCCCACAACCCAGGCATGTGCCCTGACTGGGAATCAAACCTGCAAGCCTTTGGTTTGCAGCCCGTGCTCAATCCACTGAGCTATGCCACTCAGGGCTAGAAATGTGTATTTTAAATGATGGCCCAGATAAGAATTCTTGGAGACCAGGTATTTGCACCTAAAAGGTATAGATTTTTGGTGTCATAAAGCCAATTATTTATAAACCCTTGTCTTTGAGGGACCCAGAGTGAAATTTCTGCCAGTTGGCCAGTATGCACCCCAAAAGGGCAGGCACCATGGATAGAGTCAGTATTGCCTATTATTTTCAAGGAGAAATATTTCTTTCCTTGTAAAAGAGGATGAAATTGGGTAGCTAAGGGAGGCATGAGTGTCCTCCATGCTCCCTAGCCCTGCGTCACATGACAAAACCCAGGATGGCATGTCACCCCTTCTTTGCCAGCCATACCTGTCCCAAGGCCCATTCCTGTCTGTCCCACAGCCTGTGCCTTGCCCCTTTCCTGATGGAGACAGAGATCTTCCCGAAGACAGCAATACATGTTAAGTGTGGAGTGTTACCCTGTCTTCTGAGGGCAGCTTTACCTACCAACAGTCACAGTGGTGATCAGGCACTGTTAGTTGGGCTCACTCTGCTCAGTCAAGTGGCCTTAACTCCAAACAGGCAATCTTAATGGCCTCTGGCCTTGACTAGCCTTACTGGAGGTCCCCACCATTGTGTCTGTCTATATGAGAAATGCCTGGTACCTCCACTGCCTTAGTTGGAAAATCTTGTCCTATAACTCTGGCCTTTAGTAGCTGGGCTAATAGCCTCTTTCCCTGTCTTTTATATTCTCAGTAGCCCTTCTCCTTCAAGAGGCCTAGTAGGTTAGGGCAGCCTCCTCTGGGAGGGAGGGAGCATGCCTGTTGGAATCCATCCTGAGGATTAGCTGGGCAAGCCAGCCAGAGATAGCACCCTGGGTCATGAGGGAAAATACTGCACCCTTCTTTAGGAAGATCATAAATGCTGGGTAACCCTGGGTATGAGAGGGAGCAAAAGTTGTGAAAAAATTAATAATCGGCCAGTCCCTAGATTAATTTCCTCTTGTGGAGGTTCTTTTTAAAAATAATTACTTCCCAATTTAATATAAACCTCCCAGTTTAATATAAACCTTCCCATTTCTGTGAGGACTTCCATCTGGAGCTTTTTACTTTTTGTAAACCTGTAGGAGCATTAATGAGGACTGGGGTCTGGGAGTTTTCAGCCTTGGAGGCATGACTTCCCATGCATAACGCACAGCTAGGGGAACTCAGGCACCCTAGGTCTGCCTGGCTCCCAAGATGCAGAATTACAGCTGCAATTGCAGCAGGAACAAGGAGCACAGCAGCAGGCCATGGCCCCCAAATGGGCACAAGGTCTGCAGCAGTGGCTCCCATTTTTTTGGTCCCCAAGCTGCGTGGTGGCAGACCAGGAGGCTAGTGATTCAAGGTTGCCAGGGGTTACTCCCAGGATGCAAGCACATAACTAGGGTGGAGGTGGGGACAAGCAAAAAAGGAAGGAGCTCTCCACCCCTGTGGCATGCAGATCTGCTGTGCTCAGTGGTGGCTGCAGGAGGCCTGCTTCTTTGGGCACTAGCAGCTGCAGGTGAGGAAGAGGCAGCTGCATGCACAGGTGCCTCACATGCTGACAGCAAAACCCACAGCATCTGCAAGCCCGCACACCCTCCCCATATTCTGCGACCCCTGAAAGGATAAAGCCTGCGCCGTTTGATATTGTGGCACCATTTGCTGAGCAGGCCTAGGACTTTGTTAAACATGACTGCCATTTTATTCCTCTGAGCTCATGTCCCCAGGACTGGAAATTACTGGAAAACAGGATCTGAACTAACCGCTCCCTACAACCACGTGCAGAAGATAACATTGGAACAAACTGCATGTTACAAAGCCCCAACAGCCCAGGAGCCACACAACTGCAACCCCCTCCCACCCTTTTTTAATCCAATTATAATCCAATACAAGCTCAAAGCCCCCACCTCTCAATGCTAGTGTATATCTCTGCACCTAGCCTTTTCCCTGTCTTGGGAAAGTAAAATAAAAACTTTACTCTCTGCACCTTCTTCTCTTTGTGAATTCACAGCAGGAATCACCTGGCATCCTAACACCTCCCAGTGCTCATCAGCCCAGTGCCCTGCAGGGACCAACAGTGCTGGTCTGCAGGAAGAATAAAAAGAAGGGAAATACCCAACCCACTGTGTCTGAGTTGCAGGCTGCTGCAGCAGTGGTGCTAAGAATAAATGCAGTCTAGGACGTGCAGACTGAAAAGTGAGCTTTGCCCTCACTGCACACTGGGCCACAGGAGTGCTTTGTTCCTGTGGTGGCTGAGGGGAGTGCTAGACAGTGGGGCGAGGTTACTCAGCCTGATAGGGAACTCAAGAGTTGCAAAATTTTTAGTTTAAGGTAAATAGTTAATAAGCCTAGTAGGTAATGCACATGTTAAAGCTATTGCTTCAGGAACTGCAGGTACAACTCACCACTTCAGGGAGAGACAGCCAACCTCCTGGTGCACAGCTAAAGACCACCGCCTGGGGACAGCTAACTGCCCAGGGTGAGAATGCTGCAGTTTTTTAATCTAATTTTCCCTGAATTTCAAAACCCCTCACCACACTTTGTTCTCCGTTATAAAAACACTGACTTGGAAGGAAATGTAAGACAGTCCATTAGGGTATGAACTGTCTTCTCAGGTGGCCAGCGATCTGAATAAAGCACCCATAAAGGTTCAATCCCTGTCTCTGCTTATTGGGTCTGGTAGGTGACAGGCAGCAGGAACACTGGCTTTCCCAGTTTCAAGCCCACACCCATAAAGGTGGGATTGAGAGGAATTCTGGATCTAGGGCTGAAACAGCAGGGAGGGAGAAAAGGAACTGGAAAACAGGTAGCAGCAGAGAGGAGAGAGCGACAAGTGAAAGGAAGACCTTCCCATGCAGGGAAAGGAGGAGTTCTTACTACGAGCCATGGCTCCTGCCACACGTTGAGCACCATATGGTACCAGTGGGAATGGGGTCCTTTCACAGAGCTGTGAGAAAAGCATATCCAGGGACCCATGCATGGGGAGTTGAGGTGTAGTGGTAAGATTTATTGGGCTTGAAATAAGTGACTGCCTCCAGGTTCCCAATGTTTCATTTTTATCCATCTCACTGTGGAAAAAGTCCAGCTCTGTCTTCATCAGGCCCAGAAATAGGGCGAGTCTAGAAATTCTGTGCCAAGCAGGACAAGGCTTAGTTCAGTTTAGTCTCTGACCCATCCAGTTAGCTTAGTCTGTTCCTGACTGTGCTTTGGCTGGTGCTGTGCCCAGGCCTGTGCTTGGA
>PVKM010038724.1:0-14048 GCA_004027735.1 Carollia perspicillata | reverse complement strand
AAGGAGAAGCTGGGTAGGGAGACATGAAGCTGTTGGGGAAGGCCTCTCTGAGGTGGTATCATTGGTGCTGAGGCTTGAAGAATGAGAAGGAGGCAACCATGCAAGGAGCATCCCAAAGCCACGTGTGCAGAAAAAACCGTGGCTGCTTAGGAAGTTTAAAAGAAGGCCACGTAGCTACCACCCAGTGTGTGATGGGTGAGTAGAGCAAGACGGAGGCAGGGCCTGTCATGCAAGACCTGGTGATGGCAGTGTAGATTTTACTGGAAATGCGCTGGGAAGCCAATGCAGTTGTTTAAACAAAGGAGTAGTGTGGATTTTTCTTTGCCTCTGCCTCTGGAGACAGGTGGGAAAACTTGGAGGGAGGTGATGTCATCTTACACGTGTGTAGACAGGGTTCTGCTGGACTCCACAGTCGAGGGAGAAGTGGTTTGACTTGGGAGAGAAACTGCATGGACAGTGGTCCCAGTAGTTATTTTGGGGAAAATCGTTCAGGAGTTCCATTTTGGTGTAGGAATGTGAAGTTGGCATTTAATTACACCTGTCTCAGGCTGGCAGGAGAGGCCAGGGCATGAGAATGTGGCTCAGAGCCGTAGAAATCTTTGAGGGAGTGATGTTGAAAGAGGACCTGAGTTCCAGTCAAAGGGTTAGGTAAAGGGGCTTTTACCCCTGAGGTGGGGTTTTTACTTTGGGGTTTCTTTGTTCTTCCAGGTCCTTTAGGTGTAAAGTTGGACTGTTGATTTGGGATTTTTCTTGAGGTAGGCCCGTATAGTTGTGAACTTAACTTGTAGAACTGCTTTTGCTGAATTCCATATCTTTTGAAAAGTTGTGTTTTCATTTTCTTGTTTCAAGATAGTTTTTGATTTCTTGATTCCTCTTTGATCCATTGGTTATTTTTAGAATGTTGTTGAGCTTTGTCCAGTTTTCTTCCTATAGTTGATTTCTAGTTGTATGCCATTGTGGCTGGAAAAGATGCTTGGTATGATTTCAGTCTTCTTGAATTTATTGAGGCTTGTTTTGTGGCCTAACATGTGATCTGTCCTGGAGAATATTCCATGTGCATTTGAAAAAAAAAGTAATTCTACAGTTTTTGGGTGAAATGTCCTATAAACATCTAGTAAGTTGATCTTACCTAATGTGACATTCAGGGCCGTAATCTCCTTAATTTTCTGACTGGGTTATCTACCATCGATGTGAGTCGGGTATTTAAATGCACTGCACTTCCTGTATTACTATGGACTGTTCACTTTATGTCTGTAATAATTGCTTTATATATTCGGCTGCTCCTATGTTAGGTGCGTAGATATTTACTATCGTATCCTCTTTTTGGATTGACCCACTTAAAATTATGTAATGTCTTTCTTTGTCTCTTCTTACATTTTTCATTTATAAAGTCTATTTTGACAGATGTCAGTATTGCTACTCCAGCTATCTTTTCATTTCTGTGTACGTAGAACACCTTTTCCACCCCTGCACTTCCAGTCTGTGTCTTTCAATTTCAAGTGAGTCTCTTGCGAGTAGCATACAGAGTAGCATACAGATGGGTCTGTTTTGGCACATTCATCTATTATATTTAAAGTAATTATAAGTGTGTACTTACTGTCATTTTGTTCATTGTTTTTCTAATTCTCTGTAAGGAGTTTTTAAATACAAAAGTATATGAAAAAAGGCTTTTAAAAGTCTGACGGGTTAAAATCTAAATCCAGTCTCAGCACAAAAGCGCATCTCAAAGAGCAAGTTGTCCTGTGTCACCCTTCCTCGGGAGTCACTCTGGAAGAGAGCAGCCCCTCTGCCTGACACGTTGCCCATGCCACCAGGTTGCCTGTGAGGCGGAGCTTTAACTGTGAACTGGTTCACTTCATCTTTCATTTTCACAAACTCTTCAGCTTGGTACTCTTCTGCTCACTATTTTGTTCTCAAAGCAGTACAGTTTTTGTTCTGCAAAAACTCTCACATCTAAAAAAGGAAACTCATACTGTAATGAATTGCATGGTTGTGTTCTCTGAATGTGGTGGACATTCCTTATGCCAGACATCACAGGATGTCCCCTCGAAACTCAGTGCACTGTGTTTCAGACTTTTGTCCTCATGAAAAAATGTATTTTTTCCTTGGTGAATGCCTGTACTGCTTCTCTCCATTTCCAGAAAAACAACTAGGGCGCCAGGCGACAGTAGTGGTATCTTTTTTAAGTGTTTCAGATCTACCTCTGTGGAGTTCAAAAGTTATTTCCGGCCTGGTTACGAGCGTAGTCCTGACAGGCCAGGGCTGTGGGTTCCAGCCCTGGTGAGGCCACATAACAAGCAACCAGCGGGTGCACCAGTATGTGGAACAACAGATCGATGTTTCTCTCTCTAAAAATCAGTAGATAAGAAATTTATTTCCAGAAAGATGGGTACCAGCCCTCGGTTTATTTGTACGTGTTGTGTGGAGAGGTGACTGTCCTGCCCTGGCACAGTGTTCTCACCTGCCCGGCCTCCCCTTCTTGCCCCTTGCTGACGCAGCACTTGCGCTACTTTGTTGATGCCCCGTCCTGCTCCTCTTCTCCCCACCCAAAACTCGCAAGTCAGTAGGCACACGGTGCTGATGGGAGTATGGGCCAGACACCAACAAGGCAAAATGTTTAAAAAGGGAATGCGTACGTGAAGTTGCCTTAGGGACGAGGAGCTGGAGGAGGTGAATCAGCTTTCATTCCTGTAGAATTATGTAAAGGTAACCTCTGAACTGGAGCAGGAGGTTAGAGACTTCTGGGAATTTTCAGTTTCATAGTCTTGATTTTCCTGTTTGGCTTTAAAAAAAAAACAAAAACCTAACTTCTCTTTCCTTTTTCTGCAGTTGAAAATAGTGGTGGTATCCACATAATTTTGAAGTGATGTCTTACATAGTCTGAACTATATTCAGTACCAAATAAAGTCACGCTTAAAAGTGTGTGAAGACTGAATCCAAGAAGTCTTGGGATTGGATTTTACTGTATGAAATGTTTCATATTGAAAACACAAGATGACCTTTCTAATGAGCTGTATGAGAGGCGAATCTCCTCACTGTCACTGCCATAGCCAAGCATCCTCGTGAGAGTGAGCACGTCCGGACAGCACGCCTGTTCTAGGGGCCGCGGCGCAGGCAGACCGCCTGCCTGCTTCTCTGGCAGAGGCCAGTAGGTAGAGTTCCTAGAAGCAGCCTCTGCTGTCTTTTTACACTGTATGCGGTTTGGAAATGAATGTAAACACGTACTGTGGGCATTTACCTTTCTGTGCCAGTTTGGCCTGTGTTGCCTGAACCTTCTGCTGAGCTGGGGCTGGGGAACAGTGCTCTTGTGGAGCCAGCATGGAATCTGTGTGCAGAGAGGTGCCACGTGCTGACACGGCGACTGTGGTCAGGTAAGAGGCTTGCCGCCACCTCGGAAGAAATCATGTCTAGCTGAGGGCGTGCGACTCACGTCGTCACGCCAGATGGGGAGGAGCCAAGCAGGAGGGCCGGAAGCAAGCTGCATTATCCAGAGTACCTTGGTGAGAGGATCAGTGTAAATCCTAATAGGTACAAAGACTTCTGTGTTTTTGCTTTGTCACAGATTTATTGAAAAACTTTTCGCTTGTGCTTTCATTTTTAGCATTTTGTTTCTGGTTTTCATTTTTGAAGCCCCGTTGCCTTTAAACGTCTGCGGTTTTCTTTCTGTTTCCTCTGTCCCTGTGTCTGATCCCTCCGAACTGCCCTGCCCACCTCAGCCTGCACCATCCCCTTCTCAAACATCTTTCAAGTCCTGCCCCAGCGTCGGAGCTGGGTGACTGAAGCAGGAGAAAAGGGATGGTTTCTGACATTGTGGTTAAGGGGTCTTCATTGTCAACAAGTTGAAATTACTCTGGGAACACTAAACATCATAAATCAAACACTATATTGTACCATGAAAATTCCTTCAACTTCTCAAATATTGAGCTTTTTAGTACAATCATGATTAGATGTTCTGGTGATTACTTAGAGGCTTTTTACACACCACATGATAGTTTCCTTTTCTGTAAAAAGATTGCCTCTTTCACAAAACCAAATGCTCGTGTCTCAGTATGCTTTTCAAAGGGAACCTACTGTTCTGGTGATTTTTTCCTACTCTCTTTATCTCTTCCCTTCACCCAGAGCCTTTCCCAAAATTCATCAGCAAGCATTTTTGAGGTCCGTAGTGTAGCACACCCAATTCGTTTTTAAACTTAAATTCCATTTTAATTCTAGCACCTCTGTCCACTTACCCAGTGTCTTGGTTTTGAATGTGTTATTTGATCTTGATCTTTGTTCAGGCAGAAACAGGAATGAGTCATTTTGAATTTAAAATCTCTCCCATAAAGGAGGTTGTCTGATACAAAGAAGCACTGTTTCTAAATATCTCCACCTTCAGTTTTAGAATATCTGTAACTCGCATAGACCCTAAAGCAGGAGAGCCTTCCTTTCTGCCATTTTCCCTTCACTTTTATATGACCACATTTTCTGTACCAGTCACTTGGGAGAAGTCAGCTTCCATTGTTTTAGTTTTGCTTGTCTACCTAGCATTTCTTTTTGAGTCTCAAAATTTATGGAACAGTAAGTGTCATTTAATGCTGTGTGCTACTATATTGAGTTCTGCATCGGGTTTTAGAAATGGGGTAAAAATAATTAAAAGCTCGTCAAACTTGAAATTACACCAAGTGGTGTTGAGCATTAGTCTGTCCAAGTGAAACAAGTTAAATTATGGCACCAGCAAATTTGCTACTTTGTTTTTTTAATAGTAGGATGGATACATCTCAGTATAATAAATGTTTTCCAACTGTTTTGCAAATGTGTGTCTCATTTGAAAATCCCAATTCTGGGCAGTAGACTCAAGTGGCTCCATGGGTATGTTCTGAGTTCCTACCAATCCGAATGTTTTCTGAGAGGTGAGGCCTGTGTTATTTCTTCCAAGGAACTTCCACACCTGAAGCAGATCTGATTTTATCAGAGGTTCTCCTGTTGTGTAAATGAGGTCACGGGTCATTGAGCACTGTTGCTGTGATAGGTTTAGGCATTTACATCAAATAGAAACTATAATTCATAATCACTGAAGCACATCTGTGTTATGTTTATTTAAATAGCATCCTGCATCAATCCCCACACAGTGGTGCAAATGTATATTTAAGTAACTGCAAAATCTGTAGGCAAGTGAATATCAGAATATTATCATAAAACAATAAAATCATCAGGACTTGAATGCTTGTTCAGGTAGTCCCATTAAGTTGGTTTATGGGGTTGTGGGTTTACGTACATGCCCCCTCTTCCTAGAATGCAGCTGAAGCATTGTATGCTAAATGCTTCTAAAACTGTCCACCTAATAGAAGTACTGCTAGTCACGGGAAAAACGACACCTTGTCTCTGCTGTTCGACCCCACAAGCTCTGGACTCCTCAGTCCGGCGAGTGGTTGCTAGGAAGGATCAGCTCCCATTAGCACAAGTTTGCCATGAAGGTGGTAATGTGTTCCTAATCTTAATCAAGACAACAAAAGTAGACAGCACAGGCAGAAACTAGATCGATCACCTTACCGGAATTTAGATAACGTTGGGTCTTGAATTTGGGAAATGGTTTTGCTCAGATTGATCTACCACAGGTTATAGCAATAAAACCCTCTGACTTAAGCACTGCAGTGGTTTGTCCATTTTTATATTTTGAGTCGCAAAGGTGCCAACACTTTACTGATCTGAGTTTTAGGTGTGTACGACTTCTGAATAGTTCTGGTGTAACTTGATTTCTAAGATTTTAAAATAAACTTGGAAAAAAATCACACCCATTCTACATGCATCCATTCATTATTTTTAATCAATTATAACCTAAGCCTATTCAATTCTATTGCTTTAAGGTCCCCCAAATTTTGTGAGATGACGTGATTAGCTTTCCTCCTATAATAAAACTGTGTGCCGTAGCGTACGCCAGAGCTTATAGTTTCCCATCAGGCGGCACAAACTCTGAGCCGACTTTGTTTTTGGTCCCCAAAAGTATATACGGCAAGTTGGCAGAAACAGAGGTGAAGACCCTGCTCCACCCAGGTTAGAGTCCTTATTTCTTTGGTGTCTCATGGAAACTTCTTAACGTGCCTTCACGTAAGTCTCTACATACAAAACTATCAGGTATAATGAATTTGCAGTCTAGTCACTGATGAAGTTGCTATTTAATCTTCAAAGTGGAAAAGTCCTGCTAATCAAAATGGAATCACTGTGAATTAAAGTAGGCCACTGTCTTAAGTATCAGGTAGAAAATTAACAGCCTGTTTTTTTCTGCTCAATTTGTGCTAACACTGATGGACTGTCTGCGCAATGCTGACAAAGCCGAGGCCAGAACTTCTGTTCCCTAGGAAGGTACACCCACCTCTTTAAGAAACCAGGTTTCTTGCACGGTCCTGGCTGCATGAAGACCACTCCTGCCATGTGTTTGCTGACACAAGGCTTTGATTTGGTTGCTTGGCAGCAGAATCCAGGTGAAAACTATCACCTACAGAAGTTACTGCAATCCCTACGGAAGTCTTTTACCTGCAAATGCCTTTCCCAATGGAGAACCAACAGATGGCGGTGACAGTGGAGAAGGTGGGGAAGACTCGGGTCTCCTCTGGCGTTGGGCCCGGGCAGCCGCCGTCAGAGAATGACACAGCACCTGCACAGCCGGTGTCCGCTTCCTCCCACTGCTGTCGGCGGAGTGACGGGCGCAAAGTAGGCATGGACTTTGACGTGAGGGAGCTGAGCCTGGAAATGGAAGGAAGAGGTGCAATAATCTTCACACTGACACTTTGGGGATCATAGGCGTAAACCTAGAAAAACCTGTAGTCCTTCACTGTAGAATTGGCTTCACTTTTACTATTAGGCAAATAGTTCAAAAAGAAACCCTGTTTACATAAAACAGCACCTTCTAAAGACAAAGGAACACCGATTTATACTATTTCTGTCCATGGGTAGTTACTGGCCCTGTATGCAAAGGGCGTGGAGTTCTCCACAGCAGGAGCATCCTGGGGCTGTTCCAGGGTTCAAATGCACAGTTAAAATTTTAAAGCATATTCAAGAAAATAACATGAACTATGTGCGGAAAGAAAGTCACATTCTATTAGGCGCTGTCATGGGGAAGTTAGCCAAGACCACATTCGACCTAATGGGAATGACCTCAGCCCTTGTAAGGGTACTGATCACCAGACTATGTGGAACCCATTCTGGAACCTGAATCTTCCAGGGTGGGGTCTAATTAAGGGAACTTTGAAGAAGTTTGATAACTGGGTTTAGCGCAGAATGTAGAATGTGGATGGTTCTTATTGTGGAGAGACAGGTAGAGAGAACCATTGATTTGTTCCACTTACACATCCCAGGGAGAATGCCGGTTCTTGATGGATTTGTTGCTTAGAAATTGTGCCAGGTGTGCCAACGCCTCCCACACTTACCCGCATCCGCTTAATGCCCGCGCGGGTGACCTGCTGGCAGTCGTACAGCTCCAGGCGCTCCAGGCCACGGCAGTTTTCCAGGTGTTCCAGGGCCACATCTGTGATGAGGAGGCAGTTATCCAGTTCCAGGACTCGCAGTCTGTCGTGGCCACAGGTGCTGTTGCTCAGGTGCAAGATACCGTCATCTGTGATGAGCTCGCAGTGGGACAGACTCTGCGATGGAGAGATGAACATGTTTGTGAGACCGTCCTTCCAAGGCTCACGACCTAGGCAAGACAGAGGGGCTGGTTTGTGCAGGATCCCAGCACAGCCACTTGTCAACGGGAGGATCAGACTCAAAGCTCGTGGCCCATACATAGGCCGTGGGTTTGCTGTGGCTGGGCAGTGGTTTCTCTCGCTTTTCTGACTGTTAAATTAGAATTGCAGGGCATGGTCTGGTTCAAGACGGCGAAGGAAGAGGATCCTGAACTCGCCTCCCGTGAACACAAATCCACAGCTACGTAGGGAACAATGTCCTCTAAAAAACCTGACATGCTGAGCAACCCCTACACATGGGGCAAGTGAGAAGGCCCACGCCAACTTGGGTAGGAGAGGCTGGGACACAGTGCCACCATAAATGCCACTCCCAGTGCTGCGATCCATAATTTGAGGGTGCTCAAAACACGGAGCTGCTTCCTAAGGAGTGAGGGGTTAGAACTCCACATCATGCACTCTGACTTTGAGGCCTGTACTGGAGAGGCCCCCAAAAGAACTACCTCAGGATACTGACAGGCTCAAGGCCACAAGACCACAGCAGTCTGAGAAACAGGTCTCAAAGGCCTGCACACTTGGCCTCACCAGCCCCGTGCCCAGTGTGGAAACAGCCGAGGGGCACCAGGATAAACGCAGGGGAGGCTCATGTATTTGCTTGGAGCACTACCCTGAGGGGTGGACATCTGCTTAGACACCCATCTGAGGGTCCTCCAGGGTGCTCTCTGGTGAGGGAGACTAGAGGTGCCATCTTTGTGCACTACTGCCTTGCTCTGGCTGGAGGGTGCCACTAAAACTTAGGGGCTTTTTTCCTTTCTTGCTGGCACTGTATCCATGCTCCCCCTCTGCCTCTCTCCAGCCGGTGTGCACCCTCCTTGCACCCCCCTGCCACATTGCAGAGCGCCCTTAATCTCTTGGAGGGGAGCTTTTACACATGTCTGGTGTCCGGGTCTCGTAGCTGCCACCAGGGGACATCTACATCTCTTGGCTCTGGTGGCCAGTGGGGCTTACACAGGTAGGTCCCACAGGACTGGAACCAACAGAGAAAGTTCTTAAAACAGCTGCCACCTCAAGGGCCCAGTAAGAGCCCACAGACCCAGGAAGCTCAGTCCTTCTGCGAAAGAGGCCTACTAGCTGATCATCGTAGCTGCAGCCCGAGGGGCTGGCTTCTAACTGCTGCACGCCTAGGGGCTGACGAATCCTTCCTGGAGACCGCAGGGGGCAGGCGCACTCTGCCCTCCCCATTCTGCCATACAGCAGACGCCGGGGGCTCCCGGAGGCTGGGGCTGCGTTCGCTGGTGCCAGAGCCGTCAGGCCAGAGAAAGAAAGAAAAGGCATCCAAATTGGATTGGAGTAAAACTCACTATTTACAAAGGACATATATACAGAAAATGCTAAGGACAACTCCACTAAAATGGTAAATGAATTCAGTAAAGTTGCAGGAGACAAGAGCAGTATATACAAATCGTGTCTATAGATGAATAACAAATTATCAGAAAGAAATTAAGAAAACGATCCCATTGACGTCTTCACGAAAAAGAATAAAATACCTAAAAATAAGTTTAACCAGGATATGAAAGGCCTGTACTCTGAAAGCCAGGAGACGCGGCTGAAAGAGACTGAAGACATACATTCCATGCTGGGAAGTTACTATTGTTAAAACATGCGTATCACCCAAGCAGCCTGCAGCTGCAGTACAGTCCCTACCAAATTCCAATGGCATTTTTCACAAACAGTCCTAAATTTGTGTGGAACCACAAAGGACCCTGCTAAGTCAAAGCAGTCTTGAACGAGGCTTGAGGCACATGCTCCTGGATTGCACGCTGTATTACAACATTATAATAATCAAAACAGTGCGGTATGGCACATAAACAGACAAGAAGTAACGAGTGTTGAAGATGTGGAGAAAAGGGAACCCTTGTGCATTGCTGGTGGGAATGTAAAGTGGTGCGGTTATCGAAACCAGAAGTTTCCTCAAAAAAATTAAAAACAACTATTAGATGATCCAACAATTCCGCTGTTGTGTATGTGAGGAAAATGAAAATGTCCGTTTAAAGAAGCCATGTGCACGGCCACGTTCACTGCAGCATTACAACAGGCTCGATGTGGAAACAGCCTCCGCGTCCACCATTGGCTAACTGGGTAAAGACAGTGTAAGACAGACACGCGCAGTGGAGAACTCAGCCCTAGGAAAGGGACTCCTGCATCTGTGACAACATGGACGGACCTTGAGGGCGTTGTGCTCAGTGAAACAGAGAAGGATTAACACCCTATGATCTCACATGGAAGCAGAACAATGTGGGGGTTAGGACTTCATCAGAACTACAAAGTTACAGTAATGTGTAGGTGGGCAACAGGTTCGTCAGAGAATGCGGATGCAGGTAGATTCCTGACAACTCTCTGAAATCTGACCCCGAGCTCTTAGAAGTCCCACAGCTCTCCGTGGGCCAGAGGGAAGGTGGAAATAAGTGGATGGGGAGAGTAACTCCAGGCCAAAAGGCGCTTTAGTGATGTTATCAAACTCTAGCCTCCGAGGACAGAGAAAGACGGAGAAAGCTGGCTCATGACAGATCTGTCGTGTGCTCAGGGCGGGGAAGACCAGGCCCTGTGGTGGTCAGGTCTCTGGTCTCTGAGCAGCTGTGTGACTGGGCCTCAATGTTTTCCACTAATGAAGTGGGGATGTCCACAGTGGGGTCACTCGGGGCTATGGAGGGGTGGAGTGAGACACTGTCCAGTGCGCGCAGGGGGCACAGCCCCGGGCTTGCTCAGTGAACCCGATCCCATCCCTGCTCCAGGCTCCTGGTGTGAAATGCGTGTGAGTCAGCGTTACTTCTCACTGCTCACTTTGGGTCCTTCAATACATTCTATTTACTGGTATTGATTATGTAGTATATACCTATACATGGAAAAGGAATTGTATCTACATACATACGCACAGATATGAAATGCAAATATAACAAAGCTGGGAGCATCATCCTCCCTGATTTCAAACGGTTACAGAGTTCGAGTAATCGGTCTTTTGTCTTAGATGCTATCACTTCAGCACGCTAATCTTCACTCCCCCTGACACAATGAACAGGAACTTGAGTGAAGTAAGGATGTGGGTCCCTCTATTAGGTTCACATCCTAAAATGAAAGCAGTAACATTTAGATACCCGGCCTCCTGTGTTAACCCAACCAGGAGACCATTGAAACCAAGAATGACGATACCTTTACAGAAAAGAAACCTCTGACCCTTGTGGTGGCGAGGCCCTACCACCCCTAACAGAAGAAAAATGTCACAAAAACAGACTCACCAGGGCTTGCAGTTTAGGACAGTGGATGGAGAGCTGGATGAGTGTGCTGTCGGTGATCTGGAGAGAAACGCATGGCGTCAGTGTGGCTTCCACACCGGAACTTAGCACCTAATGATGGCTTCTGAACCCGGGAATCTAGAGGGAATTAAAAACTCATCCCAAACCCACTCTGCGCAGGTAGGGAGCACCTCTTCTCATTAGCAACCTCAGCTCTGCCCCCTCCTGCAGAGGCAAAGCGTTCTTGGGTCTCTTCTCTGGTTCCCTAAGGGGGCCTAGGGACCAAGGACCAAAAAAGAGTGGGCAAGGAGGGTCCCCGGGATTCTATGTAGCACCCCCATCACTGGACGTGCAAGCTTATTTCTCCTAAGTTCTCTAAAAATAAGAGTCTTTTCTATGTTCGGTAAAACATGGAGCTATTCTGACCACCTCAGCTGTAGCTGTGTGACGACTGAGAACACACCAAAGTTCACCCATGCCACAGCCATGGCCCCCTGTGCCAGGGCCCAGGGTGTCCAGGCAACAGCCAGCCCACAGGCCTGTCTGGCAGTGATGGGGCAGCCCCGCAGGGCCGCACACAGGGGGTCCACTCACCAGGATGCATTCTTCAAGATCCATCTTCTCCAGGTCATGGCAATTCTGAAAGAGTCCACAGGCACCCCTCAGCACAGGTCAGTGGTGAGGGCGACCCTGGTGGCCTGCCCTGTGACACCCTCTGAGCACTGGCCCCGTATCCTTGTTCTCTTCCGTTAGGAAATGCGCCCTGTTCCGAAAGAGACCCAGGCAGCCAGCAGGAGCCCTTTGAATCACACTCATTTTGGAAATGGGGACAGGGCTGCCCTGGGCTGCATTTCCTTCTCTCACCCTGGAGAGGTAGTTGCCTACACCTTCGCAGATACCAGCTGCAGGGGAGGTTCTTTAAGGGCATGGTGGGGGTGGGAGGGTGCCGAGCCACAGCCTGGGCAGGTGAGGGCAGGGATAAAAGGAAGTATTGGCATCC
This sequence comes from Carollia perspicillata, assembly GCA_004027735.1. Classification (NCBI taxonomy): domain Eukaryota; kingdom Metazoa; phylum Chordata; class Mammalia; order Chiroptera; family Phyllostomidae; genus Carollia; species Carollia perspicillata. The sequence continues at coordinate 2,103 of PVKM010038724.1, read as the reverse complement.
CCAGGAGGACAAGGGTGCCTGACAACAGGCCAGAGGGGCCCCCAAGGGGGTCTGCGTTTGCAGGGCGATGTGGAAGATGGAGTAGAGGCAGAGCACAGCCCAGGCAGGGGGAGCTGCTGAGAGGCCGAGCTGGGTGTGTAAGAGGCAGGGCATCAGCCCAGGGAGGAGGCTCCTCGACTGCAGCCCCTTCTGACCGCAGAGAGAGGCCTCGCCCACTACAAACCCTCCACAGGACCTCCCGAGCTTTCCAACCACCTGGGAAAAATGCAAAGCACACCCCGAGGACTATTCTGCGTGGCCCCTGTCATTTCTGAAGGTAGTTCTTTGCATACTCTGAAACTCCTCCAAGTAAGTCACTTTGAATGAGGGAGGTTAGAGTTTGGCTTCATTTTTTAAAGCCTCCACCTTACCCGAGCTAAAAGTGTAAAGCCCGCATCGGTCAAGTGGGAACACCGGGCAGCCTCCAAAATCCTGGGATACAGAGTGCGGGGGAGAAAAGAGTAGCGACTTTAGCAGGGGAAACACACTCTGTGGCACACCAATTTCATTCTGCTCCTTGCACACCCTCGTCTCTGGTAGCAGCCCTCAGGGTTGTAAATGCTCATGCCGACCCCACCGGACAGGCAGGAGAACGAGGCCTGGGGAGGACCGTGACCCACCCTCAGTCCCAGGCCCAAAGTCCCGCCCCAAATTCTGGGGTAAATCCAGGGATCTTCCCACAATACCAGTACGTGGTCGCTGCTGCTGTTTTTAAATAGTTTTCCAGGGTTTGTTGACTTTAAAACACAATTAATATGAACTTTTACTCAGCAAAATCATCTTGATAAGTACTGCGTTTACTGAAATTCTCAGTTACCATATAGGAGAATTAAAAAATTTACAGCCAATGAAAGACAGAGTTTAAAAAAAAAGTTACTTCTCAATACCTCTATTAACAAGGATGGATGCCATATATATGTATATAATTATATATAATACATATATACATATAATTATATATATATTTTTTTACCTTCCTTCTGACCAGTTTTACTCACAGAGATACCTTTTACTATACAGAAACATCAAAATTATCTGGAATCTTCCTTACCAGTAAGAAAAATGGGCAAAAGACAAAAATAGACAATCCTTAAAAGATATGTAACTGATACAAGCATGAGAAATGGATCAGTTTCCACTGGCAAATAAAAAATACTAAAACATTGTATAGGGGTTAAGATTGCTGGTTCTGCAGTCAAACTCAGCAAGTTCAAGTTCCAGTTTTAATTCGTACTCATCATGTGATCCAGGACCAATCATGTGATTTTTTTTTTTTTGAGCCTGAGTTTCTCCCCTGAGAAACAGGTGAGAGTAACAGTGCCTCCCTCCTGGAGACGCAGTGAGGATTAAGTGAGATACCGCTTATAACAGGGCCTAACATGGGGCCTGGAGCTCAGCCAAGATTAGCGATGACTAGCATTTCATCGCCATTACTGAAGATTCAACATTCACAGTATTATGTGGGGAACCAGAAAGTAAATCATTATTTATTCAAACAAAACTCTGCTTCCTGCTAGGAGATGATACTAAACATGTCAGTTGGGATGCCTCTGCCCCACCCCTCCCCCAATTCTGCCCATTTAGCAGCCGGCTTAGAGGCAGAAACATGACATTTGGATACGGGGCTATCACCTTGCCGACGATCAGGTCACTCTGATGTCAGAGTGATGACAGGACGAAGCAAATCGGGGAGAGTGGGAGAGTGGGGGCTAAATGCGTGCAGCCCATCAAGATACCCCGGTGGTGGACAGTTCAGCGCTACCCCTACGTCCCAAAATGAACTGGATGCCACACTGCCCCCTCGACCCACCCGACGACCACTGCCTCCTCCACCAGCACTGATGCCACCAGCTCGCCAGACCTCCCCGTCCCCAGGGAAGCCCTCCAGGTCAGCCCTGCCACATTCTGAACAGCAAAGCAAGGCACAGCGACTCACTGAAGTCTCGGGCAGTTCAAAGCCAGGGCGGTGAGGGAGGCATCCGTGAGGTTGCTGCAGCCGGAGAGGCAGAGGGCCTGCAGCCGGTGGCAGCCCCGGCAAATCTGCACCACGCCTTCATCTGTAAC
>PVKM010038723.1:0-14007 GCA_004027735.1 Carollia perspicillata | reverse complement strand
GCAAGGAACCCAGGGAGAATTTTCTGCTGGGTTTCTGAAGGCCCTACCAAACTCTCGGGGTGCCCAAGGTTAGTTTGCTGTTCCAGATGATGGGAGAATTAGGAGGGGTGGCCGGCAGGCAGACCGAGAGGAGTTTAAGGAGCCTTGGGGGTTTGTTTTATTTCGTTTTGTTTTGGGGATGGGGGTGGCATTGGCAGGGTTACTCGAATGGTGGCTGCGTCCCTCCAGAGATGTGGCAGTAGAGCTAAGAATACCCAAACCGCACACCAGCCGTCCTAAACAGGCACTTTCTGGGTGTGGTGGGGCGTTCTGCCTCGCCCCCATCCTCCTCAGCTAGTTCAAATGGGTTCACATACGTGTTTGACCCAGAGTTACCTCTCTGAGTGGACTAAGTGATAAGTATATTTTGGTGTCAGGCCCTCATGCCACCTCCAGATGCCCTGTACCCAGCTCATATTTGCCACCTAGTTCTTTGTTGCCCAGAACTTTGCAGACCTTGGCCATTGAACGAACGGGATTTTCAAAATTCTTCAATGTGTGTACATTTCTGACTTACTCCACCACTGGGCCCTGAACAGGCAGCCCAGCTTTGTGATGGGCTTTTTATTTTTTTATACCTCTGGTTACAGCTAATAAATCAACCCCCATTTTCTCAAGGGCAGCATGGACGATATTAAAACAGGGTCCTGTTGGACTGAAGTGGGGGCTGGGGGAGGGGAGCTCAGTACATCTGGGTGACCTGTTTTCTGAACTTTACTTTAAGTGACTCTGAGGCAAGAGCTTGGCCATTTTGAGGTGTGTAACAGGTTACCCAGGAACGCTTCTGAGGTCTTATAATTGGCACTCTTTAATGGTCTCATAATTGAAACCCAGAGGGTTCCCATGGTAATCTCAAAGCACCTTGGGGTCAGTGGGACAGAAGCAGGGTAGGAACAGCCGTGGAGCTATGACTTCCCTGCCAGATGAGTTTTGGGAGGGAAGTTTATGGAAAGAGGTAAAACTGAAAGAAGTAAGAGCTGCCTCACCGGGCTACTTTGCTGATCCAGCTCGTCCCCGTTTATTACTCAGAGTTTGGCCCTTCAGGTGGCTGGCTAGAGGTGGTGCACACCTACGACATCTGAAGATTCAGGTGGCAGACACTGTCTCTTTTATCCCCTTTTAAGAGAGCTCAGAAGAGTAACATTGTAAGAGACATTTCCTCGGGAGAATTTGCCCAAACCACTGGAGTTGACTTTACTTGGGAGAGGAGGTTGATAGAGGCCAGGATGGTTGGTTCCTTGACCACATCTGGGAAGGGGACCTGGCTTAGCTGTTGATTAGTTGGCCAACTTGTGATAAAAGGATGATTTATGTTCCTCTCCATCCTACAAATGGGTCCAGAGATTTTCTTTACTTTGAAGTGCTCTTTCAAGTGTTTGGGCTCCCAGCTCTCTTTAGTAACCTATCTGTGGTTTCCAAGCCCTAAGAAGAAGTAGATTTTACTCATGAAGTAATTTAGTTGGCTTCTCCAGGGAACCCCAGAGTTTAAGCAGGGAAGGCGAGGAGTGAGGCTGGTGGTCACTGTATTTCGAAGGCCCTTGGGGGATCTGTGTTCACATTTCAGTGAAGATACTGATATGATTAATGATTAAGGATTTTCCTCTCTGCATCTTTCAAACAAGTGGGAAGAAACCAAAGAAGACCCCAGTGCAACAGGTAATTACCATCCAGTGCTTCCTGGCCTCTGAAAGTGTTAGCCTGGCACTAAAATATCTTATGCCACAGAAGCTTGCTTTCTTTTCTTCAAACTTCAAACTTCCTTGTTGTCTAGAAAAACAAGAGAGAGGGGGGAAGCAAATGGAAGTTGGAGAAGGAGAGGGAAAAGTGATTTGTTGGGTTTTTCAGAATCTGTTTCCTTTCACATGTGGAACTTCTCGTCACCTCCATACCTCAATACAGCAGGCATTTGCAGCACATTGGATCGAGGGCTGGAAGCGTGTTGTGCCAGGAGAATAATAACCTTTCTCAGACCAAGGGCGGTTCTCTGAACTACCTCCCCCTCCCAATTTTAATTTATTGAACAAGTATCATAAACTATTTTTGAAAATCACCCACAATCCCCTACGATAACACAGCTTGTTTTTCTTCATCCATGTACATAATACTTTTCACACAGTTCTGATAAAAGTATAGACAGCCCTGGAGTGTCTCTGTGTGTTTGACCAAAGACACACAGAAAGCAGGTATGCCCAACCCATTGCTATGGTAGAAATGACCCAAATCCTAAGAGTGCTCCCACACAAAGCCTTCACATGTAGTATTTTCATCGCTTATGAGGCTGCATCGAATACTTGGGGCTGGGGCCTGGGATGAAGAGGGTGTTTGTTTTTCATCCTAGAAATCCATGTTTACTATAAGCCCTCCTAAATTGGGCTTTTGCCTTGGGGGAGCCCCCAGGGTTGGTAACGGGCAGAGAAAGGGAGGAGGAATGCAGGAAGTAAGGCCTGAAGGATCCATCTCAAGTGACACTACCACGAGGGTTGGGAAACACGGGTCGGGGCCCTGGCTCTGCATGTGGATTCCACTCACACTGGTTCAAACCACCGAGCTAATGGATTCCTACATCTCCACCGCCACTGGGTTAGACTCCCTCCCCGAGCTTATCCAGGATTTCATGCCCTTCCTTTTATTGTTCCATCATCTGCATCACCTTTCTAGTCTTGATGTGTGCACACTTGTTCATGCTCTTGACAATTGTTGCTGACCCTCAGCTGGACTCCCCACTGTCTATATATCACAACGCACCTGTACTCTATCAGTCCCAAAACAAGTCACCACCCAGCTTAAAAACAGTCTTAAGCTTACAATACAAATTTTTTAAAAAATATATTTTGTATATATATTTTTAGAGAGTGGGGAAGGGAGGGAGAAAGAGAGGAAGAGAAACATCAATGTGCGGTTGCCTCTCATGCGCCCCCTACTGGGGACCTGGCCTGCAACCCAGGCTTGTGCCCTGACTGGAAATTAAATTAGCGACCCTTTGGTTCACAGTCTGGCACTCAGTCCATGGTGTCACACCAGCCAGGGCACAATCTAAATTTCTTAGCCTTGTCATACGTGGCTCCATCCCACTTCACGGTAATATTACCTCCCTGGGGAGCCTTCTGCTCCAGCTTGACCCATCTAGTAGCTGACCCTTGACTTCTGCTGGGTTTATTTCTTGCTTACTACCTTAACACCCACAAACCACTCCTGTAAGCCCACCTTACTTTGTGTGAAGTCAGCTGACAATGTGTTCTGGAGAGGCAGTTGGTGGATCTTGATGGAAATGGGCCGCTGGATGCATGCGTGGGGACTGAACTGGCATCCCAGCATGTGCCCTGACCAGGAATCGAACTCATGACCCTTTGGTATATGGGACAATGCTCCAACCACCTGAGCCACACCGGCCAGAGCATCCTTCCTCCATGTTTTTCACTTCATCTCTAGCAAGGAGCCAGGTAACTGGAGACTTAAGGAAGCCTCTGATCTTAGAAAAACTGCTTTTTCTTTGTTTTCTTATCTGTAAAATGGATTAATAAGGAGTCACTATGGTTTGTAGAAATGCCCCTTATGAAAAGCAAATACTTCAGGAGTGTTTTTTATGTGGTTGCTCAGAAGAAAAGACACTTCTCTTTTTCCTCAGTCCCAGCACAAGCTTCCGGGAGCCCGTGACCCATGATGTCCTGTCAACACTGACACCATCTGAGAGAGCAGCAGTGAAGTAGAGGAAGAAGCAGGTGAGGTTTCTGCCCACGGTATAGTATCTCTGGCCTGCCGGGTCTGTCAGTTTTCATGTTTTGTGTTGCCACTTGAAGAGAGAATGTTTCGCATCATTTTGCATGGGGAGGGTCCAGCTGGAGTGGAATGCGGACTAAACACATCGGTTCAACTTTGGCTCACGTATATTTTAGTCAGCGCCTGTGGTGGCCTCTTTGCCCCAAGGTGGCCATGTGAACCCCTCTTCCCCTGAGGCAAACTGTTGGACATATTGGATACAAACCATTTCCTCCAGGATTAGTAGTCTAAGACTGCTGTGGAAAAGTCGAACTCAGGTTTGGGCACAGAAAGCCCTGTGTTTATGTCTCTGTTGGTGGTATTACAGCGAATGCCTTGTGATCCGATGTCCCGGGCAGTGTTTATCTCTCAAAACCCAGAGGGATTCTGCATTGTTCAATCTTCTGAAGTAAAGTTAGGAAATAATTTTTCTTTTCCTAATGGTGAATTTGGCCTTATCTTCAAAGAAGGCCTTTGATGTTTGGGACAGGATTATTGGCCAGTAAGAGGAAATCATAGGAGAAAGATCGGAGCCAGTAATACACACTCAACTTAACTTGGTTGCCAGAGAAAATGTTGAGGAAAGTCTCAACCAGTTCTGGTTAGTAGCGGGAAAATACATAAGTTGTCCGGGGTAAGTAGGAGTGAATAAAAAATGATGCAAAAAGAGCTCAGCAGCAGAAAGTATGGCTAAGGAATGTTTATTCTTCTCTAAAATGAGTTTGGACAGCATTGGACAAGATGAGGATGATGTCGTGTGTATAGATTGCAGCCTTCATCCTTTCCACAAGCTTTTATTGAGCACTTAGTGTACACCAGAGCGCATTCCTGTGTATCAGAACCCCATTCCTCAGGGAAGGCGGATGAGCGCAGTGCAATACAAACTCCAGGGTAAGGTACCTGGACCGGGTCAGTTAAGAAAGGCTGTGGACGCAGGAGAGGCAGCATCTCAGGCCAAGCATCGCAGACACAGACGGGACTGGCAGCACTCAACGGGTTTCTTTCCTTTGCCCATCGTTACTTTTCCCTGAAAATGTCCCTTTCCTCAGCAGCAGATAGGCTGAAGTATTCTCAAGACAGGAAATAAGTTCAGAGTAGGGTTTTTTCCCCCGTAATTTTAGGAAAGTTAAAAACTAGAATCTCTGCATTGAATACAGAATCTCGGAAATGTGACTACTAGACAGGTTTCTAAAACCAGTTACTGAATACTTTCACGGCAAAAAAAAAAAAGAAGAAATATGTCTTTTTTCCCCCTTCATCTACGTCAGGTTTTAGCTGAGAATGCTAGAAACACATGGCTGAATTCAGCGCCTTACCTTTCAGTTCCGTTTGCCCTTGGCTGGACTGTCTGGAATAGGTTGGCTTGGCTCTGAAATCATTCCCAGAGTAGCAGGTGAGGGGACAGTTATTTTAGGGACAAATAAAAGTCACAGCGCTCTGCTGTCACCCAGGAACCTCCGTGGCTGCCGAGAGGTAACTATCACACGGGCTGGGAGTTACAGGTGAGAGGAGGAGGGTATGTGGAACCGCGGGCCGTGGAGGGCTCCCCCAGGCTGGGCTGGAACTGGATTCTTGAGGAGAGCCCTCCCCAGCCTTCCCTGGCTCAGCCAATGTTTTTCCAGATTAGTCCCAGCCAAGGGCCTTTACTAGTCTGAATTTACCTAACGTTATAATCCCAGCAGGTTTATTAGGTATGGGTCACGGTTAATTGGAGAGGACAATTGGGGGGTTCTGGCTTTATTACTTTTCTGTGAAAGCAGATTATTTTACAAATCAATCCCCCGACACTGAACTCTCCTCCTGCGCTCTGTCTAACGCCGATCATCCCACACCGGGATGACTGCAGCCCCTCCTCGTCATGAACCTGTGCCCACCCGAAGCTCAGAATGCAGCCAGTCAGCACAGTGCCCTCCTTTGCAAGTGAGCACACACGAAGTGATGGAAATTCATGGCCGTTTACCTCTGTCACTATGAATGGATGTTTTGTAGCGAACGAGTTCTGCGTTACAGCCACGCGTTCGATTTTAATGGCTCTTCCAATGCGCAGGCCTTGGAACCAGTCACCTGCAGAGCTCCTTTGACGCCGTTGGTGGTCTGCCATCCTGCCGGCTGTGTCAGCGCCAGGTGAAGGCCCCACAGTCAGGTGCTTTGGTTCCACAGCCCTCTGTCGCAGGCACGGAGGCTGGGTAGTCAGGCCTGGCTTTCTCCTGTCTGGACTGTGGCAGCTTGCCAGCAAGTTTCACTGGGTGGTCTTCGACAATGGGAGAGGGGAGGGGTGGGGAGCTCAGCTCTCCTGCCCGAAGGGAACAACAAGGTTGGCGACCAGTTCCCCATCACCGAAGCGCCACAGAGGCCTTGCGTTTGGGTGAAAAGAGTGGAACCGGTTGCTGGAGGCAGTATTGTGATGGGGTTAAGTTTTGTTCCTCCAAATTTACAAATGAAGCCTGTAGGTGGCAAACCTCTCTCCCAAGAGGTGAGCACACGAGAGCAGCAGGTCCCCTTCATCATGGGAGGGAAGAGTTGTCGCCCTGTCCCTCGAGGAGCTATCCGCGGACCGGGAGGGCAGGCTGAGATTGGGGGATCTCTGTACCAACGAGGCAGCGCCGCCTGCCTCTGCCATCTTCCAGTGAGGTGGAGAATGGTAGCCGCCATTCAGTGAGCACCTACTGTGTGCCCAGCCCTGTGCTTAGCACTGCAAACATTGCCTCTGCAGGCCCCAGGCAGGCCCGTGAGGATGGGCATTATGACCCTATTCTACCGATGAGGGAGCTGAAGCTTAAATAATCGTGGTGACTTATTCCGGTCACACGGCTGAGGAGGGGCTGAGCCGAGATTTTTGCACAGGGCTGCTGACTTCAAAACTCAGGCTTTGAAGGAAACAGAAAGGCTCAGACTGTCTCTCCCCCAAAGCAGAGTTCCCTTAGTTTGGGGGAGCTGTTTCTTTTGCGACAAAGTGTAAGGGGCAGGTGGGGCCCTTTACACGGCTGGAAGGCTCTGACGAGCTCAGTGGCAGCAGCATGAGGAGGCCAGGCTGCGTGGCCCAGCTCGTGTCAGACTTTGCAGGCAGGGCTAAAAGCCGCCTCCACCTTGGGTCTCATCTCAGAACATGTTTCCCGGCCTTTTGTTTTTACCCCTGGGACGTCATCTGAACTGGCTGTCGGAACCTTGCTTCACCATAGACGCCAGCCGAATCCCCTTGCTCCCTGGGTGTCTGCAAGTCTGATCAAGCAGGTGCTCTGTGCCCCGGGTGGCGTGAGGGGGAGAAGGCGTTCGGCCGAGCAGATAACTTACTAGTCGGAGACGGGCAGCTTGTGCAGAAAAGCACCTCGAGGAAGGAGGTAGCAGCTTTGACAGACAGGTAACTGAGAGCGGAGGGAAGCTTCCAGGTGCACAGACGTAGGGCAGGCAGCGGGGGGAATTCTGCAGGCAGTTTCCTGCAGCAGAGCGGAGCCAACCTCTCCCTCCTGGCTGAGGGGCATGGTGGAGATTGGGCTTTGGAGGACACGTTTACCCTCAGTTCCTTGTTTTTCTTTAACAAACATGGAAAGCCTGAAGCTAGGACATTCTGGGTTAAGGCAGGGACACAGGACACCAGGGTTTAAGGTATAATTATGTGACCAACAGTTGGGTAACTGGTTGGAAGTCATGGAAACTCTCTGCCTTTAGTTCCCTGTCCACACAAGCTGCCTCCTCAGAGCACCGTTAGGAGGCAGTGAGACGGCACAGGGAACACGTTTGATTCACAGAGTTCCCGCGCACCCCGAACACACAAGGCCTCCGGCATCCGTGCCCACCTAAGCTGAATTAGGAGATAGGACATTCTAGGGAATGGGCGTGGGTTTGGGTGCAAGGGCCGCACCCGCTTCTGTGGTGTGTTTCTCTGTTCTGGGGGGGAGCCCGGGCTGGAGGCAGTCAGCCCTATCGCCAGAGACCCTTCCAGGTCACTCCGGGTAACTTGCCTTTCCCTCTCCAGTGGGAAGGGCAGGGAAAGGTCTCAGGGTCCTGTAAGTCAGAGAGGAAAAGATCTTCTGGTGGGAGGATCCCGGTTAACATCCTTGCTGAGAGAGGAAGGAACAATGGAGTTTGGGGACTGTCTGGGGGGTCCCACCCGAGAGGACGGAAGTCTGAAGCCAGCCTTACTAGGAAAAGGGTGAAGTGCTGGAGAAAGACGGTGCTAGGAGGAAGCAGTATTTCTGGGGCCACTTCCAGGTGAGAGATTGTGTGGCGTTCTGGGTATGGGGAACTTCAGAACCAGACGGGCATGGATTTGAACCCCGGCCTTGCCAATCACTAGCTGTGTGTCCCTGGGCTAATTACCTAAACCGAGCCGAGACCCCAGTTTCCTAAGCTTGTTGCAAGGAGGAAGCAAGATGCTGTGTATAAAGAGAATGGAAGGTGTTGTGAGCATTCAGTCGAGTGGGGCTGTTATTGGTGAAAGAAAGGAAAGAGGGACAGAAGGAAAGGAGAGCTACTGATAGACGGGGAGCTGGAGGGATGAGTAGGTGGAAGGCTGTGCTGATGGAAGCCTCACTGGTCCGAGGTCTGCAGAAATAAAGGGATGAGAAGGTGGGGAGAGGGAGGAGCCCACCATGGGGCAAGGGGCAGCCCTGGGCGCACCGCCGGGCAGCAGTGCTCAGACCTGGTCACTGGGAAAGACTTCCCGTGCAGCCCTGTCCTCTGCTTCTGCCCTGATCAGCATCTTTTGTTTTACCGGGTAGGCCACAAACCTGCGAGTCATCTTTGGCTTCTGTACTTCCACTCAATTCCACTTTAAATTGGCAAGTGACATTGGTTTTACCTTTCAAATGTATCCAGAATCCTGCAACTTTTCACCACCCAAGTCTTCCAGTGACATTTCCTACCTGGACAATAGTAGAAAATGTCACTGGACATATTGCAGGAGCTTCCCAAGTGTTTTCCCTGCTTCCCAATCCCCCGACCTCTCTGCCTCATAGTCTGTGTATAGAGAAGTCAGTGTCAGCTTCCGAAAGAGAAGCCAGAACTCTCCGTGGCACCCTGTTCCTGAAGAAAACTCCAAATACCTTCGACGCCCTCCGCAGCCCCCCTTGCCCGTCGGCCCTGCCCTCCCCTCTCACCCCCACCTGCCCACTCCCAAGGCTACACTGGCCGCCCATCTGCCCCTCCAACTAGCTGAGCAGCCTGCCTTCTCAGGGGCTTCGCACTCGCTTTGCCCTCTGCCTAGAAGGCTCGTTCCCTGACACCTGCCCATTGCCCCCCTCACTTCATTCAGGCCCCTGACCACCCTTTGTTAAATCACACTGCCGCCGTTGTTCCCCCTCACTTCAGCCTCACTTATTTCCTCCCAACATATGTATCTGTTTGTTCTTTTGCTTATTGCCTGCTTCTCCTTCAGAAAGAAAGATCCATGACATCAGGGACTTTGTTTTGTCCCTGGCTCTCTTCGCAGTGCCTAGATAGAATCTCATGTGTAATTGGTGCCCCCCGCCTTTTTTTTTTACTAATCTGCATGGGTCTCCTGAATCTCAAAAGGGGCATAATGATCTTCAAACAAAATGAAGTCATTACATGCACAGTTATGTAAGAAAAATGCATTCTGGGTATTCGTATGTGGGGGTATGTGGGAGAGAGAGTCCTAGTGATATGAGAGTGTCTGTTTTAGGAAAGGCAGCAAGGAGTGTTCAAGGCTGCAGCAGACACAGCCTAGCTCCTCTCTCTTCCTCAAGGCGGCTGACTTCAGGAGCATCGGCCTGTCCGCCAGCTCTTCCGTCTGGAAGGGGAACGTAAGAATGGATGCCTCCCTGGCCCTTCCACATCACTCACTTCAGAAGAATTAATTGAGCATCTACTCCATGCCCAGCACTGGGCGAGACCTGGCTAGGAAGTGCAGAGAAGCCCAGCATGTCCTCTCGCTCCACGAACAGCGTACAGTCTAGTTGTTCGTCTGGGGTTTCCTGACTGCTTGGGCTGACTACTGTATGGATCCCCCGCTGTGAGCCCAGTCCCGGGGTTGAATTGGAGCTCTGGTGAGTCTGGTTTGGGACCACCAGCCAGGGATATGAAGAGCATGGGAGGATTTTAAGAACAGTTCAGTCCCCACAGACGTGAGTGCCTGGGCAGGGCGGTCAGGCCCCATGCCAGGCACACCGGCCACACACAGGGTCTCAGCTGTTGGGGTGGACACTCCTGGAAGTCCAGGGGACGGCATGTTTGGATGTCTGCACTGAGGGGGCTGATCTGACTGTGGATCGCATCTCCATGGTTTCTGACTGGGTGCTAGATATAGAAGCCGAGGAAGAATAAACATAGGGATAAAGGTCACAAGAGGTCATGTGCTGACAACAAGTGTGTTTGAGAAACTGCACTCTCAAGGCCCCCAGATCAAACATCTATGGCACCTCGGGGAGCGGGGAATGGCCCAAGTCTCCTCCCCAAGGACTTTTTTTTAGATTTTACTTATTTATTTTTAGAAAGAGGGGAAGGGAAGAAGAAAGAGAGGGAGAGAAACATCGATGTGCGAGACAAACATGGATAGGTTGCCTCTTGCATGTCCCCAACCAGGGATCAAGCCCGGTAGCCTAGGCGTGTGCCCTGAGTGGGAACCGAACCAGCAACCTTTCAGTTTTCAGGACAGTGCCCAACCAACTGAGCCACACGAGTCAGGGCTTCTTTTTTAACTTAAAAAAAATGAATAGCCCTTTTTTAAAAAAATCAATTTTAGTTTCACAGGAAAAATTAAGAGAGCTGCCACACACTCCTCACTCCCCACCGGTTTCCCATGTTACTACCTTGTTGCTGTAGTGACTTTGTGACAGCTGCTGAGCCAGTGTTGACACATCGTTATTAACTGAAGCCATCGTTTACATGAAAACTCACTTTTTGCATTACATGTGCATTCTGCGGGTTTCGACAAATGCATAATGACACATGTCCACCGTTAGAGTATCATACAGAACAATGCTGCCTAAAATCCCCCATTTAGCCTCCACCCTTCCCTCTCCCAAATCCCCGGCAACCACTGCTGGCTTTACTCTCCTCATGTTTGTGTCTTTTCCGGAGGGTCATAGTTTGAATCACACAGTATCTAGCCTTGTCAGGTTGGCTTCTTTCACTTAGCTGTCTCCTCCGGTTGTAAACACGGCCTCTCCCCTCTACCGCCTGCACACTCGCATCCATCCATCCATCCAGCTGGAGAGCAAGGGGCCGGCCAAGGAGGATCCCGGCACCCGGGGCCGAGGCCCACCTGCGTCCGCAGTGCGGTTCCTTCGTCCACGGAGCGGGCCTGGCTCTGGTGCTACTGGAGTTTAGCCCAGGCTGGTAAACGGTCAGGAGCTGCCTGTGTTTGGGTTCCACATCTGGAAGTGTCAGCCGTGCAGACCTTCCCATCCCGTTCCCAAATAGGCAGGAGGTGCACCCGGGCTGCCTGCCTTCCTCCTTCATGGTTTGTTTTACTTGCCCTGGAGCTGAGCACTAGCAGTGGGGAGGTGAGCGCCCCCAGGCACCTTCCTTCACACCACATCCTGTGCCTGCCACCGCCTGGACCCCAGCCTCTCGGGTCAGCCCAGGTCCCAGCACTGTCCGTGCTGAGAGCCCTGGGAGGGACAGAGCCCTGGGGCCTGTTCTATGGTCAGTCAGGAGGAAGACCCACGAGGCACGGAGAGATTGAGAACATTTTCCCCTGCCAAGACGTGCTGCCCTCTCCAGTCAGCCTCACAGACTAGGATTCCTTGGGAGCCTGGTGGCGGGAACCTCAGTATCCAGCGCACTCAGCAGTCCTAGGCACTGAGGCTCTTTGGGGGATAGGCGATGGTGACGGATTTTATGACCAATGCAGAAGAAGGGGCTCCTCCAGCCCCCCTCCAACACTGGACCGACCCGTCAGGAGAAGGAAAGCGCATGTGAACGGGGGTCATGCAGCTCATCCCCCCTTGGTGAACGAGGCTGGAAATTTCTGGGGGTGAGGAAGCGGGTACCAGGTAGAGTTCTGACCCTGGGGAGCAGGGACTGAACTTTAGGCCCCGCGTCCATCGCTTCCTGTTTGGGATAAACACAGAGCTGAGGCCGGCTGGCACCTCCTCATGCTGAAGGACACCAGCCAGGTGCGTCGAGTTCAGCACGAGGGAGGAAGGACACTCACTGGCCCCCTTGGGAAGGGGACATTCCATGCTGAGGACCCAAAGCCACACCTCGTCCTTCACTGGTTTGCTTTGGTGCCTTAGGCTGCCCTCCAGTCAGCAGCCTGACCGCCGCCAAGCGCTCCACGCTGCCATTCAGTGGCCCCCGCGAGAGTGGAGACTGACAACGCCTGTCCCAGTCTCGTCGCTGAGACGGTGAGCACGGCATTTAAAGCTCTCTGAGCTCTTCCGGGGATGACACTCTCTTCAGGCCAGCAGTTCCTGCTCCTGTTGCTGATTTCGTAGGCAGGGCAGAGCCTCCTGGCTCCTCAGCTTCCTGGGTCTCACTCCAGAGGCTGGGAGCCTGTGACAGCGATGTCTGACCATCTCTGCTTCCAGAAGTCTCGGCCCTTGCCTATGTTTGTCTGGGGAGGCAGAGGATAGAGAACAGCTGAATTGTGTGAGTGTGGCCCCCCTGTTCCTTACCAAATCCAGCCTTTACCCCGAAATCACTTAGGGTTCTGTCCCTAAGAAGTACAGTGAGATTCTCGAAAAAGAATCCCAGGTGTCCTCTCTAGGTACCTGCCAAGTAGTGTGTGTCCAGGGGCAGGAGCCATAGTTTCTGAACCCAGAGATAAGTATGTAATCTGACAAGCCATTTCTTTTTCTCCAGATTTGGTGGGGTGGGGTGGGGTGTCTCCGAAGGCTTTCATAAATAGCCTTTATATTTATAAAAATATAAATGTATAAATGTGATGCATTTAAAAAATCACCTTTAGCGTAAGGGACGGTGTTCTGTACAGTGTGGGGCCCACCAGGCCCTGCAACAGCGTGGCCGCTGTCAGAGTGGGGGGCACCGGGAGGAGGCCCGGCCTGCGCCTTGCTCCTTTGGGAGCTTCAGGGAGTGTTGCTGGAAGGAACTCTCTGGTGCAGTGTGGATCTTCTCTAGTACTTTCTTTCCAGAACAATCTGGAGAAACCAGGGTTGGGTTCCAGTTTGACCCATGCCTACCTACTCTGCTCTCTAGAAAAATCAGGGCCCCCCCACCGTCCCCGAGGCCCCAGCAGTGGAGCAGGGAGGCTCCTTTCTGACAAAGTTCTGGATGCTTCCAGAGTCAGGAAGGGAGGAGGGACGGAAGCCCAGCTGAGGTGGAATCTCAGGCAGGCAGCACTGATTTTCCCCACACGAGGGAATGAACCAAATACCAGTTCTGACGCCCGTGGTCTGCATGGAGGGAAAGCACCGAGACCTTGTCCCTTCTGATCTCAGCTAAGATGAGGGGTGTTACCTTCCCCGGGCTGGGGAGTTCTGGCTTGTCTCCCCCGAGTGAAGAATGCCATTCACAGAAACTCGTGACCGCCAGCACCCTGCCTCTCTTCAGTCACTTGAGGTTTCGCACTGAGCTCTTCCCGGTTATCCAAACGCCCAGCCGCGAGCCCCGCTGAGGGCAGCACCTATGTGTGCCTCTTCAGGCGTTTTCCACTTGGGCCCAAAGACATGTTCGTAACCATTCAAGAGTGGCCTTTCAGTTGCTCAGTCCGCAGGTTACTGAGCACGGTGCCTGCTGCCCTCAAGGCACCTATAACCTAGCTTCTGAGTGTTTCTGGAATCCAGTCAAGAGGGTCATTCCACGTGGAACTGCATTGCCCACGTTCTCCCACTGGAAGAGTGCTTGGCTCAGAAGTAAGTGCTAGAGGGTCACCGTTATTACCACCATGATTATTATTACTTTGGTTTGGATGAGCTGCTGATTTGTGATTCTTTCCCAAAAGCCCCTATTCTCAGGAGATTGGGCTACTTAAAGAGTTTTGTCAATGATAGTGTATTTGAGGGTTTTGCGGGTAGGGAAGTGGAGGCCCAGAAAGAAGGGGTGGACTTTCACCTGGAGCTCGAGGCCCATGCCCTTGGTTGGTCCTGCAGTCAGGGACGAGCCAGGCCGAGCTGGGGACGTGTGATTGGTGAGATACCCTCGGGGTCCTAGGAAGGGCCTGTCCTGGACTCCTGGACAGGGAAGCCCCGTAAAGGACGCAGAGGGCATGGCAGGCAGCCGGCTGGCTCCAGATTCCCTGAGATAGAGAGCCAGGGAGATGGGCTCCTCAGGTCTCCCCTCTGGCTGCAG
>PVKM010038722.1:0-14025 GCA_004027735.1 Carollia perspicillata | reverse complement strand
GCTGTCTTTGGCTGCCGCATGCGTAGTTCGTGGGTGAGTCCAGAGAGATGCCCGTGCTGTGTGCAGCAGGAAGGTGGCAGAACTGAGGGAGTGGACCTGGGGTCTGAAGACGTGCAGGACGCAGACATTGCACAGTGGTGTGCACAACTAGAGGGAGTGTGAGCTGGAGATCCTGGGCCCTGGTGGGACGATATAGGATCCTAAGGTGATGTTTGGCTGTGCCTAGGAGGCTTGATCTGGGAGACTGTGGCAGGAAGGACGGGAGCCTGTAGTCATGACCCAGGGCTTGGATGACCTCTGTCTGCGGTTCGATACATTGCTGTTGCTGACCGTGCTAACGGTAATTAATGGGACTGTGAAGACAGAGCAACCAGCATTGGCATTAGGGCCTGATGTCCACACTGAACTGGGGGAGCCCTGGAGGAAATACAGGGAGGGGAAGATTTGTAAGAGGTAATATTGGGCATGGGGGGGAGGGGTGTGGCGTGGATCTCAGGTAGACAGCTCTTCATTCTTTTGTCTCCATTGTGACAGGTTGGTGTGACCTTTGCAGACATTGCCCTGTACTTCTCCAGGGAAGAATGGCATCTCCTCGATGAAGCTCAGAGACGCCTGTACCTGGATGTGATGCTGGAGACCTTTGAACTTCTATCTTCACTAGGTAATGCCTTCACTCTGCCGGTGGTGTGGACCAGGCTTTGCACTTGCCTATGCCCCCTATTCTCTAGGGGGTGCTGTCTTCATTCGTGGACTAGAAGCACCGCTCGCTTTTCCAGTTTTCTGAGCAGTTGCTTTCCTTGGTAGGGCTGGTTTGTTTGTATCACTCTTTTCTCCCGCTGCAATACCAGTCCCTGTTGTAGTAAACTCACAGGGAAGGATTTGGGGTTTGTATTGTTGTGTGGAGACTAATAAATACCACCTTAATTTGTGACAAAAAGTAGTTTTTCTATTCCTGTTGGTCATTTGTATATACATATTTTGGAAAAGTGTCTCTATAATTTTGGCTAACGAATCTGTTGAATCCCTTGTGTATTTTATATATCAATTCCTTTTCCTCTATGGGTGCACAGTTTTTCTCATTTGTTTAATTTTCCTTTGCAGATACTGCTGTTTTTGTTTATTGTTTTAGAATTTCAATATCACAACCCTGCATTCATCAAGTGCAGTGTTGCCAATTTTTCAGTAGGCGAAATGATGGGTATCAGTGGTTATGGATAAATTATTTTTATTTAAGTTATGTAGAGAGTTTTCTTTTTTCTTTCTTTCTTTCTTTTTTTTTTTGGCTAAGGTGTTACTTTGTTAATAGTCTTCATAAATTTATGTAACTTTTCTGACTTGAGTCCACAGTATCTGCAAGCATATTTTTATTCGGTGTCCAAGTATGTTATCCCATCCTGGAGTTAATCTTTTCCTTTTTTTGTTATTATTATTTTTATGTTATATTGACTTATATTTTTAGATAGAGGAAATGGAGGGAGAAAAACATGGATGTGAGAAAGAAACATTGCTCCTTCCACTCTCTCTCCTCTCCCTTCAGGGACTGAACCTTTACTCCACTGCTGTGCCCTGACAGGGAATCCAACAGGCCACCTTTAGCTTTGAGGGACAATGCCCAATCCTCTGAGCCACACTGGTCAGGGCTTCCTTTTCATTTCATTGTGTTAAGTGCTGACCTGTGGAGAAGTTTTTTCATTTGTGGTAGATCAGTCTGTTTATATTTGCTTTTTTGCTTGGTGATGGTGGTCACATTCAGAAGATTATTTCAAAAACAAATCTTCAGCCCTAACTGCTGGGACTGAGTCCTGCAAACTGGAAGGTAACCTGTTGGCTTCCAGGTTAGGGCACATGCCTGGGCTGTAGTCCAAGGTCCCAGTTGGTTGCATGTGGGAGGCAACCGATTGATTTTTCTTTCTCACATTGGTATTTGTCTCCCTCTCTTTCTCTCTCTCTTCCCTTCTTTTGAGAAGACAGTAAGTAAAAATCTTTTAAAAAATAATTACATGATTTTTAAAAAAGCAAATGTATAAAACTACCTTAGGCTGTCTGAAGAAGTTTTAAGTTTCAGCACTGACATTGAATTTTTCATGAAGTTTGAGCTCATTTTTATCAGTGGTGTCCAGTTTTTTTGTTTTACATGTGAATGTCCATTTTTCCTAACACTATTTACTAAGCAAACTATTTTTGCTTTCTCATATGTCTTGTGTTTTTTTGTCAAAGATTAGTCGAACGTCATTGCTTGTGCTTATTTCTGTGTTTTTGTTGTGTTCTAGTGGTCTGTATTCATTTTAATGACACACAGTTTGGTTGCTATGGCTTTGTTGTAGATTTAAATCAGAAAGGGTGATGCCATCAAAATTTGCTTTTTCCTGTCAGGTGGCTCCCACCGGGGAACTGGCCCTCAACCCAGGCATGTGCCCTGACTGGGAATCGAACTGACATCTTTTCTACTCACAGGCTTTCTCACTCAATTCACTGAGCCACACCAATCAGTGCTGTTTTATTATTTACATTTTTCTGTGTACCTGATATTCTCCTCTTGTTCTCATGCCAGTTTCTACTTTAAGTTGCTTCCCTTGGTATTCTTTGGCAGCTCCTGGGTATTTCTGAAAGTAAATATTTTGGATTCCTTATCAGGCTGTACATTAAAATCCATGTGTTTGTTATTGATTATTGGGAAATTATTATGTTCTGTTGGTAGTTTCCTTGTTTTTAGTATTTTTTTTAATCCTCGATTAATGTCTATGCATTGATGAAGCAGTAACTCCTTTCCATTTTATGGACTTATTCTGGCTGGAGAGATAGATTCATCCTCATGTGGATTTCAGGGTTGGCTGAGTCGGTGTTGTGTCTCAGTCTTAGACACGTCCCACCAACCTAGTCTCCATGATGCTACATGAGCTGAGGTCAGAACAATGAAAAAAATGTGCAGGTCAGCCATTGCTTTGGCAACATTTCTTTTCAATGACAGTCAAGGGTGTTGAAGTCTTTGGTGGCACTGAATTTTTGGTTCTTCCTGGACTAGGTTGGGGACAGAGGGATGTGTTTTGGGTTTCATGCTGAGAAACTCTGTAGGGTCCTTGGATTTGTAACCATGGGGAGTTCACGGATGTTGCAGGGGCTTCTTTGGTTCTTGAAAACAAAAATTTCCCGTGTTTTTCATAGAACAGTGCACTAAGGCCAATCTGAGTGCAATCACAGTTGTTGATTGAAGTGACTGTGACCCTTGTTTTTGACCCTTGCTATATTCAAACTTGTTTGTTAACCCATCTTCCCTCTCTTCTTTTCTGTGCTCATCTGTGTTTTTTGCACATTGCTTTGCTGCTTGTCTTTTGTGTTTGTTTGTATGCATGTATGCTTGTTTATTGAATTTAGAGAGACAAGGGAAAGGGAGAAAGAGAAAAAATCATCACTTTGTTGTTCCAATTATTTATGCATTCATTGGTTGCTTCTTGTGTGTGCCTTGACCATGGATCCAACCCACATTCTTGGCTTACCCAGCATTCTCCCTCCTTTTTTCACTAACCCAGCAGTCTCCAGCCTTTTTGGCATTGGGAGCCTTTATACTGGAAGGTGGGATGGGTGGCATGGGAGTGTAGGGGGTTGAGGGAAGGGAAACTGGGAGGTGCAGCTCAGGTCAGGTTCTTGCTCACTCACTGTAGAAGGGGCCAGGAGGATACAGGAGGACCCCTCTCCTTCGGGGGAGCTTCACTTGCAGCCCAGGTCCTAACAGGCTGTGGAGTGGTATGGGTCAGTGGTCAGGGTTGGGTACCTCTGCCCTAACCAACTGAGCTACCTGGTCAAGGCTGATTTTCTCTTCGTCTTAATTAGATTTATATTCCCCTTTTCCATGATTGATTCTGTTTGTGGATATCCATCTACTTGCTGTGGAAGAAGGGAGAATTTTCCTATTTCTTATTCACCCTTCTTGCTGAAGTCACTCACATGATACCTTTTCTCTGTGGTCTCTTGTGATTTGTTGTTCTACCACAATGTTGTCCATCCACTTCTTCAGTTCTTTTCTTTCAATTTATATCATGTATATTCCATGTAATGGCTCCACTGGGATTAAAGGGGACATTTCATTTGTGCATAACAGGAGAAACACAATTCTTTCCATGCAGAGTGGACACAGGCTGTCGCATTTTGGTGAAGGGCTGTTGGAGAGGGTTTGGCACATGGGCTTTGCTAAAGTCATAACTAGGAACTCATTTTGTTGATTAGTGTTTGTTACCATTGCCAGTTCCTCACCCCAGTCTACTTATGCTTGTTTATTGATGACAAAGTGTCAAATATTGAGTTCTGAGTTATCCTTTCTACTCAGATTTGCAGCCCACAGGTAATCTTCACCTATCTAAACTTGGATCCTCGACCATTTTTAAAAAATATTATATATATTTTTAGACTGAGAGGAAAGGTAGGACAGTAAGAGTGAGAGAAACATGGGACATGTCAGGGGTACATCTATCAGTAGCCTCTTGTGTGCCCCCAACTGGGGGCCTGACCGACAACACAGGCCTGTGTCCTCACTAGGAATCGAACCAGTAACCTTTCGGTTTGCAAGCTCACACTCAATGCATTGAGCCACACCAGCCTTGACTGGCCTGCCCTGGCCTGCCCTGGCCTGTAGTAGTAGTTGTAGACCCTGACTGTCTACTTCGTGTTTCATCCTACACTCTTGTCTCTTTCTTGGTAATGTCACCAACACTGCTGTGCTTTTTGGCCAAATAATGTATAACTATCATTTTTTCAGTGTGTAACTCACATCTCTTGAAAACGATATCATAGAATAATGCCTAGCTGTGAGAGCTGGCCTTTTATGAGGATATTCCTTATAATGTCAACATACATTTTCACCAATGTTTCCTTTTGTTCAGGTTGCTGCTGTGGAGCAGAGAATGTGGAAGAACTGACTGAACAAAATGTTTCTGTAAGAGTGGCACAGGCAGAGAATCCCAAGGTGGCTTTGTCTTCCCAGAAGAGCCATCCTTGTGAGAGTTGTGGGCCAGTGCTGAGATATATTTTCCACTTGACCAAGGACCAGGAAACGCAACAGAGCCAGCTACCGTTGCAGTGTGGGGCATGTGCAAAGCGATTTTACTTCAATACAAAGTGTCACCAGCACCAAGCGCACCACGTGAGAGAGAAGCCTTTCAGGAGAGGTGTGAACAGGATGCTACTTGCAGAGGGCTGCAATGTCGGTGTGTCCCAGAAGCTTTTTACCTGTGGGGAGGTTGGACAGGACATCCTTACCGAGTCAGAACATCTCCAACAAGAGGGTGCTCGCACCAGGGACAGCCCAAATGAAATCTCGCCATCTGGAGACACTACTCAAAGCAGAGAAAATTATTTTACCCTGAGTGAATGTAAAACAGCCATTGGCTGCAACCATGCATGTGTTCAGAAGAAGGGTGTCCATACTGGAAGACAGTATTTTGTGTGCCATGACGGTGGGAAAAAAGTCTCCAGAATTTCTAGGTTTAGTTATTGTCAGAGAGTTCCCAGTGGAGAAAAGTCACATCAGTGCAGTGGATGTGGGAGATCTTTTACAAAACTGTCTCAACTTCATTGTCATCAGATAGTTCACACTGGAGAAAGGCCCTATCCATGCTGTGTATGTGGGAAGTCTTTTAAAAGAAGAAATAGCCTGTATTTACATGGGAAAATTCACACTAGAGATAAGTCTCATGCGTGCAGTCAATGTGGGAAATTTTTTTACAGACGTGATATTCTTCTTTCTCATCAGAGACTTCACACTGGAGAAAGACCTTATGAGTGCAGCAAATGTGGGAAATCATTCTTTCAAAAGAGTGCACTTCGTTCTCATCAGAGAGTTCATACTGGGGGCAGGACTTATGAAAGTAGTGAATGTGGGAAGTCTTTTCAGAGTAAAATTGGCCTTTACTCTCATAAAAGTCTTTACAATGGAGAAAGGCCATATAAGTGCAGTAAATGTGGGAAATCTTTCTTCCAAAAGAGTGCACTTCTTCGTCATGAGAGAGTTCATACTGGAGAAACGCCTTATGAATGCTGTGAATGTGGGAAATCTTTCCTCCGAAAGAGTGAACTTCGTTTTCATCAGAGACTTCACACTGGAGAAAGGCTGTATGAATGCAGTGACTGTGGGAAATCTTTCCTCCGAAAGAGTGAACTTCGTTGTCATCAGAATATTCACACAGGAGAGAAGCCTTATGTGTGCAGTGAATGTGGGAAATCTTATTACAGAAAAACTAGCCTTCATCGTCATCAGAGTCTTCAAACAGGAGAAAGGCCTTATGTGTGCAGTGAATGTGGGAAATCTTACTGCAGTAGCTCGGGCCTACGTTACCATCAGAATTTTCACACAGGAGAGAAGCCTTATGAGTGCAGTGACTGTGGGAAATCTTTCCTCCGAAAGAGTGAACTTCGTTTTCATCAGAGACTTCACACTGGAGAAAGGCTGTATGAATGCAGTGACTGTAGGAAATCTTTCCTCCGAAAGAGTGAACTTCGTTGTCATCAGAATTTTCACACAGGAGAGAAGCCTTATGAGTGCAGTGAATGTGGGAAATCTTATTACAGAAAAACTAGCCTTCATCGTCATCAGAGGCTTCACACAGGAGAAAGGCCTTATGTGTGCAGTGAATGTGGGAAATCTTACTGCAGTAGCTCGGGCCAACGTTACCATCAGAATTTTCACACAGGAGAGAAGCCTTATGAGTGCAGTGAATGTGGGAAATCTTACCGCAGTAAAATTGGCCTGCGCTATCATGAGAGATTTCACACAGGAGACAGGCCTTATTAGTACAGTGAATATGCAGAAAGTGGAAGTGAATGCAGTGAGTGTGGGAAAGTGAATGCCGTGAAATTACATTAGACATGACATTAGATCTTAAGACATGTACAGGATTTTATTTTCATGGTAACAATAACAGGGAGTTCTGTGAAGCCTTGTCTGAGTCAAATCTCATACAGCCAAGCATCAACAGTAAGGAGGTTCCCATGATAACCTTTCATTTGGGAAGCCTGTGTGTCCATGTTGCACTTTCTTGATTTACCCAGGTGGTTTGCCAGATCCATGTCTGTGCATATTTCTGTTGAAGGTGTATCCTGTGTACCACCTGTAAGGTTCCAAGAGATTCCATAACTCATCATGCTTGATGTGGTCAGAAAAGGTAACTGTTCTGTGATTTGTTGGAGGAAATTAGGAGTAGCCTATGTTTTTATGTCTCTTTTCCTTGTCCTCTCACTACTTGGTGCAGTGCTGTGACTCAATTTTGGCCCAGAAAACATCTGAATTCAGATGTCAGCTTGTAGGAGGACTGCATTTTTCAGGGACTTGCTTTTTTTACATAACCAGTGATCATTTTTGAGGGTGCAGATCACCAGTGCAGGAACTTCCAAGCTGATCTCCCTTGGCTTGGTACAATAACAGAGGACTTTTCCCCAAGTCTTCTTTAATGTTGGGTGCTCTACTTACTGTGTGCGGTAGTTTATAAAGAGTTTTGGTCCCCACAAGCACCAAGATGTGAAGAACTTTTATGTGTGTCTCAACTTTCTCTGCCTCTGTGGGGACAGTTTGGTGCAGAAATCAACTCAGTGGTTTCTGCCAGACTTGCAGTCCTGCTCATGTTCCCCCAGGGAATGCTGTGGGCTTTGTAGTTCTTATGAGAATCTTTAATGCTGTGAGTTTCAAGAGACATGGACTTCACTGCAAAAAAGCGGTAGGTATGACAACCTCAATATATCTGGGAGCAGCATGAATTTTTTTCATGTAAAGGATGGCAATATTATTGCAGGGAATCCCTGGCCCAGGCCTTGCAAAGGGCCATGCACCATAATGTCTGCAGTTCCATGGGGGATGGCCAAGTGGTAGCACCACAGAGGTGAGGGAAACTGATTGCAAGAGAAACACTGCTGTGACAGGTGCTGGAGGAGACGGAGGCAACTAGACAGAATGTGTATTTTCTTATCGTGCATCCAGAAACATTTCTGAGAAAAGGACGGCAGGATCTGCAGGAATATTTATCTGTTGATTCCATCATTGTCATTGAATATAATCAAAAGGTTACGTGGCCCTGGCCAGGTTGCTCAGTTGATTAGAGTATCATCTTGATATGTGATGGTTCTGATTTCAATTCTTGGTCAGGACAAGTACAAGAAGCAACAAATAAATGCACATATAAGTGGAACTACACATCCAGATTTCTTTTTCTCTCTTCTTCTCTCTGCCCGCCCCTTTTTCTCTCTTCATCTCTCTCCCCGCTTTCTGTTTCTCTCTAAAATGGATACAAATTTTAAAAAAGTTTGTGGATTTCCATCACCTCTGAGATACTCATGTCAGAGGCACTGGTGCCCTGGTAGAAAGAAAAATGAAAAAGTGAATCTATGTTCAGGGATGTAGCTTTTTTTACCCAGCCAGCAGTGCTATTGCTTTCAGCGAGTTTTTTTATTTTTTTGCTTTATTTGCTATTACTGAGGCAAAGCATCACCCAGAGCACAAGAGAACATGGACTGAATGTAGAGTTGTAACCCTATTTTCAAAACGAGTTACATGTACACATTTAAAAAATCTTGATCCACTTTTAAAATGCTACAATTAGTAAACATCATACATCAAGTATAATAGTTAATCCATCTTCATTTATACATGACATTGAAACCATCACCATTGTCATTGTACTGACCATTACTACTGTCTCTGGGAATTTACCTCCTGGCCATTTTAATCTCTCCCACCCTTCACAGCTCTGGAAGTAAGCAATGATTTTCGTTCCATTCTAATAAATAGCTTTGCAGTTTCTTAATTTTAGATGGTGCAAATAACATTCTGCTATCATATACATTGCATATATATTTGGAGATTTCTTAATGATGTATTACTGGCTCATCTGCTTTTGCTGAGAAATAATTCTGTGTTAAGTATATTTTATTGATTATTCTATTACTGTTGTCCCATTTTTTTCTCCCCTTTCTTCCTCTGTACCCTTTACCCCACTCTCACCAGCATTCCCCCTCCCTCTTAGTTCATGTCCATGGGTCGTACATATAATTTCTTTGGCTTATCCATTTCTTATACTATTCTTAGTGCCACAACTGGCACCACTGAATCGGTCAGGTCCAGAGGGAAGGTGACGGGGGATTAAGAAATAAAGAGATGGAGTGAAAGTGGGGTCAGGTGGAGTCCTTTCTCTGGAATGCAGAGGAGGGAACTCTTTATTGGTGAAGTCAGGCTGTATATATTGAGTAAGCTTTGAAGCAGAGCATGAGAAAGACAAACCACAAGGCTAGGTACATTTTATTTTTTAAGAACATTTGCTGTTCCTTCTTGGTACAGAGATATAGCAAGCATCCAAGTCATTCTTTTCTTACAACAATCTATCAGGCAGTCTTCCGTGGCTTAGGGCAGGTATGCTGAACCCTAGGCCTGCTTTCAACTCCCTTGGCACACATTGTCCTTCTTGGCTCTCCACATCTTAGCCTCGCCCTGTCTGTCTATTTTGTGCCTACCATTTATGCTTCTTATTCCCTGTACCTTTCCCTCCATTCTACTCCCTACCCCATCCCTACTGGTAACCCTCCATGTGATCTCCATTTCTGTGATTCTGTTCCTGTTCTAGGTGTTTGCTTAGTTTGTTTTTGTTTGTAGGTTCAGTTGTTGATACTTGTGATTCTTTTCTCATTTACTGTTCATAGTTTTGAATTTTTTCTTAGATAAGTTAGTTACGTTAATATTTCATATAATAAAGGCTTGCTGAAGAACTCCTTCAATTTGACCTTATCTGAGAAGGGGTTTGTCTGCCCTTCCATTCTACATGATAGCTTTCCTGGGTGGAATAGTCTTGGATATAGGTCCTTGCCTTTCACGACTTGGAATACTTCTTTCCAACCCTTTCTTGTCTGTAAGGTTTTTTTTGGATAAATCAGCTAGTGGTATGGGTACTGCCTTGTAGTTAAATTTCTGCTTTTCTCTTGCTGCTTTTAGGATTCTCTTCCTATCTTTAATTTTGGATAATTTATTTCTGCTGTGTCTTGGTGTGCTCCTCCTTGGGTCCAATTTCCTTGGAACTTTCTGAGCTTCCTGGACTTTCTGGAAGTCTCTTTCCTTGGCCAGATTGAGGAAGTTTTTCTTCATTATTTCTTGCAATACATTTTCAATTTCTTGATCTTCCTCTTCTTCTGGCACCCCTATGATACAGACAGTGAAATGTTTAAAGTGTTCCCACAGGTTTGTAAGGCTCTTCCTTATTTTTTTGCATCCTGTTTTTTCCTCCCCTTCCAGTTTAATGCTTACTTTTTCCTTCTGTTTCAAATTGTTGAGTCCTGGTTTCCTTCCCCTCACTGTTGGTTCCCTACATATCTTTCTTTATTTCACTTTTCTGAGACTTCACTTCTTCCTCTATTTTGCAACCATACTCAGTCTTTTCTGTGAGCATCCTGATCACCAGTGTTTTGTACTTTGCATCTTGTGGGTTAGCTATGTCCTCATTGCTTAGTTGTTTTTCTGGAGCTTTGATGTGTTTTTTCCTTTGGTCACACATGGTAAGGGGCAGGGCCTTAGGTATTCACCAGGGCAGAGTAACCCACTTTACCATGTTGTAAGTGCTGTATAGGAGGGAGGGGTCTGAGAGGGAACAATGTGGATCGCCTGGTTCTGTCTCCACTTTCAGTCACTTCTGCTCTCCACCAGAGAATTGGGCCCTTGTGGTGCTGACTCCCAATTGGCTGGGTTTGTGTACATTCTAGGGCTTGGTGCATCCCTCCATTGGACTGTCCTGTGAGACTGGGAGTTACTCCCACCACTGCAACACCCACAGGTTTTTACAGCCAGAGGTTTTGAGGCCTTAGTTTACCACATTGGAACCCTTGGTTGTGAGTTCTGTGTCGCCCTCCAGTTGTTCCTCCTGGTTTATCCACACACAATATGGAACCTTCATTCTGCCAGCTGGAGCCTGGCCCAACAGTCTGCAACTACCTTGCCAGGTGTCCTTGCTACCCCAGCTGCCTGTCTCTGCCCCTCCTACCAATCTGGATGAATGAGCCTTTAAGTCTTTGTCAGACTTCCGTGAAGTTCGGTTTTTGGCAGTTCTGGTTATTTTTTTGTTTCTAAACTTGCTGTCCTTTTAGTTGTGTGAGAAAGAAAGCACACTGTATCTACCTACACCTCTGTCTTGGCCAAAAGTCAGAAATATTCTGATCTTTGAAGGTAGCACTATGCATTGATCCATTTAATTTGGTTATTTCTAATTTTTGACTATTTAAAATTAAACTGGTATAAATATTTATTATAATTCTTTATATACACAGAAGTTTCATTTACCTTTGTCCATAACTCTGTGCACAGTCTGAGTCATAGGGCAGGTCAATGCTTAACTTACAGAGATTAGCAATTTTTTATTTAAACTAATTTTACTTTTTTGCATTCTTCTAGCAGTGTGTGAGAGATTCCATTCCTCCCCATCCTAGAGAATATTTGGTTTGGTCAGTAATGTTTTTATGTCAACTTTATTTTTAGCATTGTACTACTATCTCACTGTTGTTTCATAATTGTATTTCTAAGGATTTATGATGAGCCTGTTCTCAGATGTGCATTTGCTATGTCTGTATCTTTTCTATGTGTCTGATCCCTTGTTCTAACTAATCTGATAGGAGTTTGGACAGTTTTTTAACAAAAGGACAGTGAAACAACGAAGATGTATGTTAGGGTTTCACTCATGTCTGAACTTTCTTGCTTTATGAAATAAAATTGTTTTGTATTGGAATCAAGTTTTAATATTTTTCTTTATATTTTGCACAATGAACTGGACACTTTTTGTTTTAGCCTCCAGTATTGACATTCTTTATCAGTTGAAAAAGTCCAGTCCTTTGATAATGCAATAAGCACTTGTTTTATGGTGTAATGTAATCCCATTTTTCTGTTCTTGTATCATGGGCGCTTTTTGGATGGAACAGGTTTCTGAAGGAGACCCGATGGCATCAGGATGGGCAGGGTGTTTTGGGATCCGAAAGCTCAGTGCACAGTGAAATAGGTGGACAATGATCAGACTTCCCATGGCCTGGGTGAGGCACCATGATGCAGTCACCAGCCCACAGTGTCCGTGGTGCTGTGGATGAGATATGAGACAAATTCACATGGGCTATCCAGTCCTATGGATGAAAAGGGATGGCACAGCTACTCTCAAGAGGAGAGCATGCCGATCCTTGCCTTCACAGGCTTTTATTGATTTTTTGGGCACATTACATTGAGGATGGTTCTCATTTACAATGCACAGGTTCACTTTAGGTGATTACCTTTTACAGAAAACAAAGGAGAAGATGTTGCTAATTACATCAAAAAAGATGGATATTTGCAAATGCAAAGGGAAGGGTGGTTGAACAAACGTCCTTGGAAGGTTTCACATAGATTTCAGGAAGGTGCTTTAAAGATATGCAGTAAACATTCGCTGCCTCAATTCAGGGTGAGGGAGTTTTAGCAAAAAGCAAGTAAGTCTCAAAGCGGCCTACGTACAATGTAGGCCTCATTCCCCATGGGAGAACCTATCCATGGGTGCAGGTCCTGTGTACCACACCTCACTTTCCACTGGCCTTTCCAAGTGGGAGCTGCACCCATGCCCTGCAGAACGGTCCCCTATAGCACTTTGCTTTTGAATCCCTGATTCTCAAATGGTACCCACAGTCAAATTGTTACAGGAAGGAACCAACGTGGAGCTGATCCTCCTCAGGCAGCCTGTAGTGTGGGGGGTTTTGACTTTGTGCAGGAAAGATTTCACCAACAAGAGTCCAGGTGATTTTCAGAGTATGTTTATGAAGGTGGGGACAGTGCAACCAAAGAAGGACTTGGGGTTGAAGAAGTAACAGGAGAGTAGGTGGTGCTCTGCTCTGGCTCCTTAGAAAGTTGTAAGAAAGGAGTGAGCCTCAGCAAGGCTGCTTTCAGGTCACAGGGAAGTTAGAGAAAAGGAAGCCTTGCAGACAGATTCAAAGTATAGTTTGGAGTCAAGATGCCACTGGCTGCAAATCTAGTGGGGACAGGTGAGTTTAGGAGGAAGTACAAATTTCATGCCAGGGAAGGGGCCTGGATGTGCTCCAGAACCAGCCAGCCTGAGCCTTTGTCATGAGAGCTTTTTATTTCTATTTGGTCTGTGACAATCATAGGGAAAAGTTGGGGAATATTTTTTGGTGTACTATAGTGTTTTACTTTTATCTTGAGTGTGGCTGGCTTTAATGTGGTTTTTTGTTATTTGCTCCCTTGACTTCATGTGTCCTTGGGTTAGCTGGCACAAATGACAATTTGATCTCTGTTCTCTATTTTCCAGACCAGGGAGCTTGAAGCTGTGTATTCTCTGGTCAGGGAGGGGAGTTATGAACCATTTGTGCTCAAGTGTCCCTGGTTAGGGGAGATAGGGGCTTGTGATTCACCTGCTGGCTGTAAGTTGCTCAAACTGTTTGACTTTGTTTAATTTTCTTGTCTCAGTTTTCCTGTTGCACTGGCTCTGGAATTTTCCTAGCTTCTTACTGTATAGAAAAAGGAACATATACATGAATAATTCTTTACTAGGGTCCATCTTTGCTACTTCCCTCAGAAGTGACGTGTTAGGGTTTGGGTGATACTGAGTTCCGCTCTCGGTAGTGGGAGGACTATAAGCCTGGGCAGGTGCCGGCAGTTCTGCAGCGCAGAAAGAGAAACTAAACAGCTGCTGCTGCTGTTTGGGAAGCAGCAGGGGAGTGAGCCGGTAGCAGGCTGTTCTGCACTCACCATGGGTTTTGTTTGAATCTCTAGAGACATAGGCCAGCCTCTTACCAGGGCTGCGAGGAAGGTGTTCTTTCTCTACAGTCATTGCTCTTTGTGACAACAAACATTCTACAAGACTTTCTTAATCCCTGTCTTGGTAAAGAGCCACGAATGTCCGAGTATAAGGCATTTCTTCCATTTGCCTTCATTTGCGCAGAAGAAATCTAGTTGGAAATTAGTGTTACAATTCAGAGGTCCAATTACAGGCCTTGCTTTTCCGTCCTTGAGTTTATATTGAGGCCAGTGGCATTGCAAAGGAT
>PVKM010038721.1:0-14021 GCA_004027735.1 Carollia perspicillata | reverse complement strand
ATAATCAATAAAAATTTTTAAAAAAGGAAAAAATAAAAAAAAAGAAAGAAGAAGGTGGGGAGAAAATAGACAGAGAGGGCAAGAGTAGTGTGGGAAATGTAGAAGCTAAAGAACTTATGACACATGGACATGGATTAAAGGCAGGGAGTGTGGGTGGGAAGGGTTGTGCAGGGTGGAGGGAATGAAGGGGGGGAATGGGACAACGGTAATGGCATAATCAATAAAATATATTTTAAAAAGATATAGGGTGCTTGATTAATAAGAAAACAAGACCCAACCCTGGCTGGTGTGGCTCAGTGGATTGAGCACCTGCCTGCAAACCAAAGGGTCACCAGTTGAATTCCCATTCAGGGCACATGCCTGGGTTGTGGGCCAGGTCCCCAGTAGGGGGTGCATGAGAGGCAACCACACATTGATGTTTCTCTCCCTCCCTTCCACTTTCTAAAAATATGTAAATAAAATCTTTTTTTAAAAAAGAAAATAAGCCCTGGCTGGTGTGGCTCAGTGTTAGAGTGCCAGCCTGTGAATCTAAGGGTTCCTGGTTCCATTCCCAGTCTAGGGCACATGCCTGGGTTGCCACCCAGGTCCCTAGTGGGGGGGCACACAAGAGGCAACCACATACTGATGTTTCTCTTCCTCCCTCTCTTCCTCTCTAAAAAATAAATAAAATCTAAGCTCTGGCTAGTATAGCTCAGTGGATTGAGTGCAGGCTGTGAATCCAAGGGTCATCAGTTTGATTCCCAGTTAGGGCACATGCTTGGTTGCAGGCCAGGTCCCCAGTGAGAGCCACGTGAAAGGCAACCAGACATTGATGTTTCTCTCCCTCTCTTTCTCTCTCCCTTCCCACTCTCTAAAAATAAATAAATAAAATTTAAAAAAATAAAAAATCAGAATATTTTTTAAAAAATAAATAAAATCTAGCCCTGGCTGGTGTAGCTCAGTGGATTGAGCTTGGGCCTGTGAACCAAAGGATCCCGGTTCGATTCCCAGTCAGGGCACATGCCTAGGTTGCAGGCCAGTTCCCAGCATGGGACACAAGAGAGGCAACCATACATTGATACTTTTCTCCCTCCCTCCCTCTCTCCTTCCTTTCCCCTCTAAAGATAAATAAATAAATCTTAATAAATAAATAAATAAATAAAATCTGTTTTAAAAAGGAAAGAAAATAAGTATATACTGTCTGCAAGAGACCCATGTTAAAATAAAAGATATGCACAAAAAGTAAAGGGACAGAAAAAGATATTTTATGCAAATGAAAATGAAAAAAAAAACCCAGGGTGTCAATACTTATATCTGACAAAGTAGACTTTAAAACAAAGCCTATAACGAGTGACAAAAAAGGACACTACATAATGATAAAGGGAGTGATCCAACAAGAGGATATAACCCTTGTAAACATTTATGTAACCAACACAGAAGCACCTAAACATGTACAGCAAATCTTGATGGACACGAAGGGAGAAATTGAAACTAATACAGTCATAGTAGGGGACTTTAATACCCCATTGAGATCAATGGATTGGTTTTCCAGACAGAAAATAAAAAAGGAAACATTGGCCTTAAATGAGATACTAGATCAGATTAATTTAATTATTTTCAGAGCATTTCACCCCGAACAGCAGAATATACATTCTTTTCAAGTGCATATGCTACATTTTCTAGGATAGACCATATGTTAGGCCACAAAACAAGTCTCAATAAATTTAAGAAGACTGAAATAATTGCAAGCATCCTCTCTTATCACAGTAGAATAAAAATTAGAAATCAGTTACAAGAAAAAAACTTAAAAACACACAAACACATGGAGGCTAAATAACACGTTAACTAAAAAATCAATGGGTTAACAATGAGATCAAGGAAGAAATCAAAAATATCTTGAAACACAACAAAATGAAACACAACTCAAAACCTATGGAACACAGTGAAAGCAGTCCTAAGAGGGAATTTCATAGCAATACAGGCATACCTCAAGAAACAGAAAAATCTCAAACAAACAATCTAACATTATACTGAAAGGAACTAGAAAAAGAACAAACTAAGCCCAGAGCAAGTAGAAGAAAATAATAAGGATCAGAGTAGAAATAAATGAAACA
This sequence comes from Carollia perspicillata, assembly GCA_004027735.1. Taxonomy (NCBI): domain Eukaryota; kingdom Metazoa; phylum Chordata; class Mammalia; order Chiroptera; family Phyllostomidae; genus Carollia; species Carollia perspicillata. The sequence goes on along the minus strand of PVKM010038721.1, from coordinate 11,928 downwards.
GAGTCTAAAAAACAAAGCAAAAGATATATAAAACTGAGAACTGGTTCTTTGAAAATGTAAACAAGACTGATAAACCTTTAGCTGGGCTCATCAAGAAAAAAAAAAAGAGAGAGAGAGAGAGAGAGGACCCAAATAATAAAGTCAGAAATGAAATAGAAGTAAAACCGACACAACATAAATATAAAGATTTATAAGAAAATATTACAAATGATTATATGCCAACAAATTGAAAAATCAGAAAATATGTAATTTCCTAGATATATACAGTCTTCCACCACTGAATCAAGAAGAAAGAAATCTGAACAGACCAATTACAGCCAATGAAATCAAAGCAGTAATGAAAAACTCCCAACTAACAAAAGTCCTGAACCAGATGGCTTCACAAGTGATTTTACCAAACATTCAAGGAAGAAATAATATCTATCCTCAAAATATTACAAAAGTTTCAAGAGAAGGAAAGAATCCCAAGCTCATTTTACAAGTCCAGCATTATCCTAATTCTGAAACCAGATAAAGACACTACAAAGAAAGATAATTGTAGGCTGATACCCTGATGAACATGGATGCCAAAATCCTCAACAAAAATATAAGCAAACCAAATTTAGCAATGCATCAAAAAGATTATACACCATGAACAAGTGGGATCTATGCATGGGATGCAAGGTTGGTACAATATCCACAAATCAATTAATATACCACAGGAAAAAAAATGAAGGATAAAAATCATATGATCACATCAATAGATGCAGAAAAAGCATTTGACAAAATCCAGTACTCATTTATGATAAAAACTCTCAGCAAAGTAGGAAAAGAGGGGAAATACCTAGATGCAATAAAGGTCATATAAAACAAACCCATATTTAAAGGGGGAAAACTGGAAGCATTTCCCTTAAGATCAGGAACAGACAGGGATGTCCACTTTTACCACTGGAAGTCCTAGCCACAGCAATCAGACAAATAAGAAGAAATAAAAGGTACCTGAATTGGAAAGGAAGAAGTAAAACTGTCATGATTTGCAGATGACATGATACTCTTCAAAGAGAACTCTAAAAATTCCACAAAAACTATTAGAACTGATAAATGCATTCAGCAAAGTAGTAGGATCCAAAATAGTCATAAATTGGTTACATTTTTATACACCAAAATGAACTAAGAGAAAGGGAAACTAAGAAAACAATCTCATTTACAATTGCATCTAAAATAAAATAGCTAGCAATAATTTAACCAAGGATTTTTAAAGATCTGTACTCAGCAAACTTGTAAGAAAAAATTGTAAGAAACTGAAGAAGATACAAATAAATGGAAGCATATGCCATGCTCATGGATAGGAAGAATAACATCACTAAAATGTCCACACTCCCAAAAGCAATCTATAGATTTGATGCAATTTCTATCAAAATACCAATGGCATTTTTCACAGAACTAGAACAAGTAATCCAAAAATTTATATGAAACTATACAAGACCCCTAATAGCCACAGCAATCTTGAAAAAGAAGAACAAAGTTGGAGGTTTCAGGCTACCTAATATCAAACTACACTACAGGCTATAGTCATCAAAACAGCATGGTAATGGCCTAAAAAACAGACACATAGATAATGGAACAGAATAGAGAGCCTAGAAAATAAACCCACCTATATAGTCATGTAATATATTACAAGGGTAGCAAGAACATACAATAGAGTTAGGACAGTCTATGTTGAGAAAATTGGAAAGACACATGCAAAAGAAAATGAAACTAGACCATCTTCTTACATCACATATAAGAATAGACTCAAAATGGATTAAACACTTAAATGCAAGACTCAAAACCATCAAACTCCTAGACTATAAGCAGTAAAATCTCTGACATTGCTCTAAGCAAATTTTTTTCTAATATATCTCCTGGGGCAAGGGAAAGAAAAATATAAGTGGGACTACATCAGACTAAAAAGTTGTTGTACAGCAAATGAAACCATCAACAAATGAAAAGACAAGCTACTGAATGGAAAAAGATATTCACCTATGATATATCTGATAAGGGGTTGACATCAAAGTTTATAAAGAACTCATACAACTCAACACCAAAAAACTAAAGAATCCAACTAAAAATAGGCAGAGGACCTGAATAGACACTTATTCAAAGAGGACATAGAGAAGGCCAATAAACATGAAAAATACTCAAAATCAGAGAAATGCAAATTAAAACCAGAATGACATATCGCCTCATACCTGATGACAGAATGGCTACCATCAAGAAGTCAACAAACAAGTGTTGGCAAGGATGCAGAGAAAATGGAACCCTCATCACTGTTGTTAGGAACACAGATTGGTGCAGTCACCAATCACTATGGTGCAGTCACTATATTCTCTACTATAGAATATAGTATAGAGGTTCCTCAAAAGATTAAAATTTGAACTGCCTTATGATCCAGTGATTCCACTTCTGAGTATATATATCTTCAGAAACTTAACACCCTAACTTGAAAGAATATATGCACCCCTACATTCATTGCAGCATTATTTGCAATAGCCAAGATATGGTAGCAACCCAAGTGCCCATCAACAGATGAGAGGGTAAAAAAGCTGTGGTACATATATACAATGAACTATTACTTGGCCATAAAAAAAAAAGAATTTTTACCATTCCCAACAGCATGGATGGACCTAGAAGGTATTATTCTAAGTGAAATAAATCAGAGAAAGACAAATACTATATGACTTCGTTTATATGTGGACAAATTGGTAGTCACAAAAGTCATGGGGATATAAAGTATAGCATAGGGAAAATAGTCAATAATATTGTAATAAGTGTATATGGTCTTAGATGTGTACTAGACATATCAGGGTGATCACTTAAGTTACATCAATGTCTAATCACTATGTTGTATACCTGAAACTAATATAATATTGTATATCAACTGTAATTAAAAAATAAAAAAATATATTTTTATAAAGACCTTGGGATAGGGAAGAATTTCTTAAATAAGAAGCAAAAAGCACTAGTGATTGATAAGGTAAACTATGTTAATCTCAGTTGAACATTAGATGTTAGAGAGAAGATAATGAACTGGATCCAAAAATGACAGCAAAGTAAAAAGTCTAGAGGAACACACCCAATTGGACCAAAATGCCACAAAGTTGGAAAAGAAGTGGTCCGAAATGGCAATGGGGATCCAGAAATAAGTAGGTAGAGAAAGAGAGCTGATTCCCATTTTTGTATAGTTATGTTCTACAAAGTTGCCATAAACACTGATCTGAGTGAGAAATACAGGTGCAAGTTCCTATGAGTCTCTAATCAAATTTCCACAAAGTTATCAATACAGCACCTTGTTTTGACCATTTAAAGTACCTTTAATATAGTCATAGCAATAGAAATACACAACACATGCTGCAATGAAGCTTATTTAACACATATTTTCTCTGTAAGGTATGTCACAGCCTTCTTTATTTTTAATTTTTATTTATTGATTTGAGAGAGAGAGAGAGGAAGAGAGAGAAACATCAATTTGTTCCACTTATTCATGAATTCTTTGGAGGATTCTTTTTTATTATATTTTATTGATTATGCTATTACAGTTGTTCCAATTTTCTCCCTTTTCCCTCCTCTACCTAGGACCCCCCCCCAACCCCGCCAGGGAATTCCCCTCAGGGAATCCACACACCTTAGTTCATATCCATGGGTCATGTATATAAGTTCTTTGACTTCTCCATTTCCTATACAGTACTTCACATCTCCATGACTATTCTGTAACTACCAATTTGTGCTTCTTAATCCCTTCACCTTTTCATCTATTCCCTCAATACCCCCCTACTATCTGGCTGTCATCAAACTGTCCTCTGTATCTATGATTCTGTTTCTTTTTTTTTTAATTTTAATTGTTATTCAAGTACAGTTTTCTGTCTTTTACTCCCGTTGATTCTGTTTCTATTCTGCTTGTTTGCTTATTTTGTTTTTTAGCTTCAATTGTAAATGGGTATGTCTTTAATGACATTTTATTGTTCATATTTTTTATCTTCTTTTTCTTAAATAAGTCCCTTTAACTTTTCATATAATAATGGCATGGTGGTTATGAACTCCTTTAGCTTTTTCTTATCTATGAAGCTCTTTATTTGTCTTTTGATTCTAAGTGATGGCTTGACTGGACAGAGTAATCTTGGTTGTAGATCTTTGCTTTTCATCACTTTGAATATCTTTTGCCAATCCCTTCTAACCTGCAAAGTTTCTTTTGAGAAATCAGCTCATGGTCTTATGGGAACTCCTTTGTAGTTAACTACCTGCTTTTCTTTCTTTTTTTTTAAGGTTTTATGTATTTATTTTTAAAGAGAAGGGAAGGGACAGGGAAAGAGAGGGAGAGAAACATCAATGTGTGGTTGTCTCTCATGTGCCCCCTACTGGGGACCTGGCCCAACCCAGGGCATGTGCCCTGACTGGGAACCCAACTGGTGAACATTTGATTCGCAGGCCAGCACTCAATCCACTGAGCCACACGAGCCAGGGTTACCTGCTTTTCTCTTGCTGCTTTTAAGATTCCCTCTTTATCTTTAACCTTTGGCAATTAATTATGATGGTCTTAGTGTGGTCCTCTTTGCATCCAACTTGTTTGGGACACTGTGCTTCCTGAACCCGTATGTCTAGTTCTTTCACTAATTAGAGAGGTTTTCTTTCATTATTTTTTCAAATAAATTTCCAATTCCTTGCTCTCTCTCTTCTCCCTCTGGTACCCCTATGATGTGAATGTTGGTAAGCTTGAAGTTGTCCCAGAGGCTCATTATACTATCCCTTTTTATTTTTGGATTCTTTTTCCTCGTTGTTCTGGTTGGCTGTTTTTTGGTTCCTTATGTTCTAAATCATTGATTTGATTCTTAGCTTCATCCACTCTACTGTTGATTCCCTATAAATTTTTCTTTATTTCAATTAGCATACCCTTCATTTCTGGCTGTATATTTTTTATGTTGTTCATGTCTTCACTAAGTTCCCAGAGCATCCTTATAACCAATGTTTTGAACTCCACATCTAAAAGATTGCTTATCTACATTTGGTTTAGTTCCTTTTCTGGAATTTTGTTCTGTTCTTTCATTTTGACCATGCTCCTTTGTCTCCTCATTTTGGCAGTCTCTTTGTGTTTGTCACTATGTATTAGGTAGACCTACTATGACTCCCTATCTTGGTAGCATGGCCTAACATAGTAGGTGCCCTGTGGGGTCCAGTGGCACAGCCTCCCCTATCGTCCAAGCAGGAACTCGAGGTGCACCCTCCGTGTGGACTGAATACACCCTCCTCTTGTTGTTGAGCCTTGATTGCTGTTAGCAGGTCAATGGGGAGGATTTACCCAGACCAATCAGCTACAAACACTGGCTGTGACCACTGTCCGCCAACTTCTGCCCGCCATGGAGAATCAGCTGAGCAGGGACCCATTACACAGAGCAGGGTTTACTTCATCAGGGTTCTGGTGCCCAGTTGTGTTCTGTCTGGGGCCACTTGGCATAAGCTACAAAGCAATCTGCAGCTGGCTGCTTCTTGTGCTGGGCTTAGGGGTACCCTAGTGAGGCCAGGCGATGAACCAAGGCCAGTTGCTACTAGTGCTGGGCCTAGGGCCACTTAGCAATGTACAGTGGCTTGCTGAGATCAGTTGCTGCTTGTTAGAGAGGATTTAGGAAGATCAGAAGCATGTGCCAATACAAGTCATTAGTATAGAAAAGCCACTGTTAACCGCTTGGGTGGGCCCTTAAGTTGGTTGGGGCAGAGTCTCAGGGAATCACCAGGGTGGGGCAAACAGTGTGAGCTAGGTTGACAGAGTCTCAGACATGGGGCCTGACAAGCTCTGTGGTTCTGTTTGGAGAGGGCTCAGAAGAGGAGCAATAGCTTCTGCCAGGGGTTCTGTCTTGAAGAAAGCTGTCCCCTAGCTCTCTCCCTGATGCCAGACACTTAGTTCTTCCCCATGTGCTACTGGTGCCTTTCCAGCTGCTGCCGCAGAGCTGGAACTCAGTGGGAGTGAGTCTGAGTAAATCCATGTGAGGACCATTTAAAAGGAACTACCTGGAAATCCAGCAGTTTCTTCAATCTCCGACTCAATCTCCACTGGTTTTTACAGCCAGAAGCCATGGGGACTTACCTTCCTGGAACTGGAACCCTGAGCTAGGGGGTCTGGTGTGGGGCTAGGATCCCTCCCCTCTGAGATATCCCTCCTGATTTTTATCCACCACATGTGGGTGTGGGACCAGCCTTTTCCACGTCTCTGCTTCTCCTACCAGTCTGGATAGAAGCGGTTTCTTCTTTAATTTTGTGGTTACAGGAGCTTCATCCACCTTGATTTCTGCCAGTTCTGAGTGATGACTGTTCTATAGTTTAGTTTTAATTTAGATGTGGTTGTGCAAAGAAGTGAGTTGTGTTTACCTAGGCAGCCATCTTCCATTGGTGGATTCTTATCTGTGCCCTGACTGGGGATGGAACCCGCAACCTTGGTGTATGAGAAGGAAGCTCTAACCAACTGAGCTTACTGCCAGAGTCACATCACAGCCTTCTTGCACTTAAGAACACTAGACAGTACTGGCCACTGTCTTCCTCCACAGAGCTATGGGCTCACAGCAGCAAAGGGTAGGGTTGGACCCTCAGGTTGCAGTGGGGTAGGGCAATTTGTACTCTGGGGTCCAGCCAGGTACAGGCCCTTCCTTGGAAAAGCCATGGCCCCTGAAAGAGTGGAGTGCTGGGAAGCAAAACTCTCATTACTGAACCAACTCAGAGACAGCAAAGAAAAGGGCTAGCACAAAGAACAGAGCACCAGCTTTTCCATGAACATTGTGTTTATGTACAAGGAAACTATAAAGGGCTTCTATATCTTTGGAAGAGATATTTCAAAAATTATAATAATTGACAATTCACCACGAGCCTTTGCATATCAAGTAGAAAGAGAGTTCTGAACAAATTCAGATAAGAAATACAATGAGACCCTGGCCAGGTGACTCGGTTGTAGTGTCATGTCGTACATCAAAAGTTTGTGGGTTCAATCCCTGGTCAAGGCACATACCTAGGCTGCAGGTTGGGTCCCCAGTTGGGTCCCATATGGGAGGCAAATGATCAATGTTTCTCTCTCACATTGAGGTTTTCCTTTCTCTCTCTCTTCCCCCTCCTCCATCCCTCCCTCTCTCTCTAAAAATCAGTAAAAGCATATCCTCAGGTGAGGATCAAAAATAAATAAGTTAATATAATGAGGACAAATGCTGCCAAATTATATGATGGGAGAGAAACAGGGTTTTCACTGGTGAAATTTCCCTGTTTTGCGTCATCTTTTAGAATTAGAAATGCTAAATTGGTACAATTTTGTAGAAATTTTCCTTTTAAGTGAACACAAGATAAATAAAAAAAAATCTTAGTAGTAAATCTGAATAAGAAGGAACTATAAAATATGTCATTTAACAGCATTCTTACCAGTTGTCACATTCATAATTTAATAATAAACATGTTTGAGAATTACAAATATCTTAATCATGTTCTTTTGGTTTGTTTGACTTGACATTCTGAAATATTTTCTAAGACTATTTTGTCAACATATTTGTACTCTTTGTGAATGTTTCTTTGGAAGTATAACTACTACTAGAGATTAGCCACACTTGCAAGACATATTATAAATGGACAATACGAATATGTTCATGCGATGTGCCTGAGATTTACTTCACATAAATCAGTGCAGAATGGGGACGGTAGAAAGTGGGTTGGGTGTAGATGAAACAAGATCTGCCCCTAATATGTGTGTTTCAAAATTTCTGTAATAAAAAGTAAAAACAAAAAATGGGGAAACTGCATATGATATTGAAATGTGTTCAATTTAGGTTGCTACTTTTATTTGCTTGCATTCTAAAAAATGTTTTTAAAAATTTCATCTTGGTTTTTAGATAAAAATCTAAATTATTGTTCATGTCACACACAATGTTAAGCCTAAAATTAAAATATAGGTTATCTAGAGATTATATACTATAAAAAAAAAGAACATTAGACAGCATTTTGGCCCTACGCTGGGCACTATTTTAAAAAGTAAAAGCAGCAACAAAAAGCACAAAAATGCAAAAACACATAGCACTAAATTGACCACACAAAGGACACTTGTTTATATATGAGAGCTGGAACATGAAGGCAAAACAATTGCCTTGATGGAAACCTGCTCATCAGGTGACTCAAACTTTTGACCATTCTCTGCCTGTCCTCAAATGACCATGAAAGCATTGTAGGTATTGATTTGAAGGTTACAAATAAATTTTATTGAGCAGGTGAATTCATAAGTATGGAATCCTTGACTGGAGACTTACTGAATATGTATGTTCTCCCAGAAGTACCAGATGAAGCTCTGAATGAAATGGGCAAAAGGGTGGGGGAGGGGTACACTGTCTGGAAGGACTTGCATTTTGAAGAATACTCAAGAATTACAGAGATGAAAGGAATATTTGAAATTAAATGACCCCAACATTCCAAATGAAAGTCTAGTGAAAAGTTATTTTGGAGATTGTCATGCTTTGTCATATTTGCCATAGCATCATAGGACTATGTCTGGACATGAGGATATATCCAACATATTCAAACATTATGTCCTAGACTGTTAGTTACTTAGGGTAACTCCTAGAAATAAATATGAACTAGTATTTAGCCACAAATAAGGTTGTATGTTTATAATGGGGGGATAGGGAAGACCATCAATAGGAAACTTGTTAAATTATGGCAAGTTTCCATCAATACGGAAACTTGTTAAATTAATCTATCCATAAAATGGATTATTATTGTTAAAGGAACAGTGTCTTTGAAATAGCTCCTGATTTATGTTACCAATTCTCACCCCTACCTCCACCATCCCCCTCCAAACCTGATCAGCCATCATCAAAGAGAGGTAGAAGGTGGGATCCTGTAAGACTGGTATAAAAGTAGGTACTGTCCCTGACCAAAAGGGGCAACAGTGGATGGGAAAAAGGCAGGAAGGTTCTATGGAAAGTACCCTCACAGGGTGATCTCATCATAAATTCCTAACGGGACAGGTCATGGTGGGTAGTCACACCCCAGGCATATAACTTCTTTAGCAAAAGGTTCATCTTTGTTTTAAGAAAGTCCTGTCCATTGTTTCTGTATATCTAGGTTAACACACCTTTGAAAATAAACCATAACTACCCTCAAGAGAGCACAATCTTGTTAACGATCCTTTAATCCAATACCGGCCTTGCTTTTCTCCCACCTCCAGTAATCTTCCTTAAGTCCCCTCTTTAATTTCAAATGCATAAAACAAGCTGCAAAATGTTATTGTCCAGAGCATTTGAGATCTTGCTTCCTGGTATATGTCTTATGTTTGGCTCCAACAAACTCATAAAAATCAAATAATAAAAACTATTAAAAATTAAAAGTAGGCACTGTCAAAAAATAAAAGATTACTTTAGCTGCCATTTAACAATCAAGCTAGCCACCATCTCAAAGACTTCTTCCTGCAGAGTGAAGAAGACACCCCTGTGCTCTACTGAAAGTCCTTAAAACCAGAGTTGGGAAGAATTTGATTGTTTATGGCGAAGGGAAAGGATATGAAATAAAGTTGAAAAGGTAGGCAGGAGCTATGTCATATAAGACTTTGTAAGCAATGTAAAAGAATCCTGATTAGATTAGAATTGCAATCAGACACTGTTGAAATGCATTACTCAAATAAGTGACATGACACAATTTATATTTTCTCAAAATTCACTTCGATACAGTGTGGAGAAATGATTGGGAGATGAAAGAAAATATAAGGAAATAAATAACTAGACTATGGCCTTTGTTCTATTGACAAATGAGGATGGTGTGGACTAGGGTGAGTAGAATAGTAAGAAAAAGAAAAGGATGGATTTAAGACACATTTTGATGACGGTAATTGTCAAAAATGCTAAAATTGATCATATTACAAAGGTGATAGTCAGATTATTTTCCTCCTCATACTATCTCCCAAGTTCTTAAACATATTTTTTACATGTGAAATAAAAAACATGTACTTTAAAACAATTAAACTCTAAAATAAAATACTTCCAAGTAGACTCATGCCTAATATTTGCAGTATCTAGGGCAAGAGTATAAATAAAAACCCATACTTATATCTCTAAAAATTTTAAATTTATAAAACAGTCTATTAAATAAAATGTTTGATCCACATAATGACAAAGTTAAAAAAATATGTGTAAAGCTATGATTTTTATATGACTAAAAGTTGACAAAATAACAGACGACTGAATTTAAGTATTATGGTACATGTTTGCATATAATGTCAATAAGCTGGCAATGTATGGAGGAATAATAAAGTAGATATACATGATTCATAAATTACAATATATTTCATAAAATTTATTTTCTTACCTTAATTTCATCAAAATTGCAAAGTGATGTTGTTATAAACAAGCTTCCCTCAAATTGCCAGTAAGCATCTAAAAGATTAAAAATAAAATGTAATTTATTCAAAGTATATAAAATTTGAAGATATTGCCATGAAAAAATATATTGCATTGGCCGAAAAGTCCACTTAGTTTTTCCCATAAAATAAAAGACACATTTTCTCATTTTCACCAATAACCTTATTGATTTGGATATTTTGAGTATGCTGACTATCTCCTGTGTGGTATAACATTGATTGTTCTCAATTAATGTCCCAATTTGATCACTATAAACTTCAACTGGTCTACCTGACCGTGGAGCATCATCCAGTGAGAAATCTCCACCACAAAATCTCCACCACAAACCACTTTAGACATGATTGACCAGTCACAGTGCCTTCTCTATACACCACACAAAACTGTGTGTTTCAGTTGCATTTTTACCTTTCTTGAAATAATAAAGCATAATATGCTGAATTTTGCACATTTGAAGAAATTGGTAAGAAATCTTCAATATTAAAATGGCTACACAAAAATTCACCAATTTTGATAAGTTTTTTGTTAATGCACACTAATAGGACAGCTGTCACAACACAATCTAACAAAATTGTTTCAAAATGAGGGTAAAGACAACTAAGCACTACTAGATCCATTGTACAGAAAAAACACAGGACTTCCGGCCAAGATGGAGGCGTAGGTGGAAACACCGTACCTCCTCTCACAACCAAGATTAAGGACAACAAATATTTATAAACAATAACACAACCAGAACACAGAAAATTGAACTACAGAAGTCCAACAACCATTCAACCAGACCGGTAAGAGGGGCGGAGTCAGCAGCCGGAGGAGAGGGAAAGCGGCAGGAAAACGTCGTGGCAGCCGGCTCGGGAGTGCCGGGCGGTGTAGGTGGCGTGGAGCTTGCAGACCCCAGACGCGGGGAGGAGATGAGCAGAGCACACAAGGCACGCAGGACAGTTGGCTGACCTCGGACACACATTCACGTGCAGATAAACTAGGCAAGAGCGGGCAGTGAGAAGATGGACCGCACAACGCAGAACCCCAGCGACGGGCAACAAAGCCTAAAAACACCGATTGAAAAGGTGCCAGGAAAGGCTCCCAGCCTCACAGGAGAGGTCACCAGGGAGACCCGCAAGGTCCCAGAGTGTGCATAGGCCCGCCCACCTGGGAACCAGCACCAGGGGGGCCCAGTTTGCTTGTGGGAGGCAGCAGAGGGGATGCAAACTTGAGAAAGCGAGAACAGGCACCATTGTTCCCTCTATGACCCCACCCCCACAGCCAGCGTCACAACTTGGCGACTAGGCTGCCCCGCCCTGGTGAACACCTACAGCTCTGCCCCTCATATGCAACAGGTGCCACCTGACCAAAAATGACTCAAACAGAAGAAAAGCTCAGAGCCCCAGAGCCAATACTTTTAAGCAAGCAAGAGATAGCCGACCTATCAAGTGCACAGTTCAAAACACTGCTAATCAGGATGCTCACAGAATTGGTTGATTTTGGTCACGAATTAGATGAAAAAATGAAGGCATTCATAAGTGAAATGATGGAAAATACACAGGGAACC
>PVKM010038720.1:0-14016 GCA_004027735.1 Carollia perspicillata | reverse complement strand
TATCTCAAGACAACTGAGGACCTGAGGGCTGAGATCTTTGCAAGTTCTCTGGGCAATGCCCATCTTGCTGCCAATGACTTCAGAGAGAAATATGAGATGGAGCTGGACACGTATCAGTTTGTGGAGAGTGACATCAATGGGTTCCGAAAAGTCACTGATGACACCAGTATCACTCAGCTGTAGCTGGAGACAAAGATCAGGGCTCTCAAGGAGGAGCCAGTCTTCAAGAAGAACTGTAAGGACTAAGTAGTCTACAAAACCCAGACTGGGTTTTACCAGCTCTGGGTTCACCATGGAGTGGAAGGCCCCCAGATTTCAGGACCTCAGTGAGATCACAGCAGGCAGACATCCAGGCTCAGGATAATGAGCTAGCTCAGAATAACTGAGAGGAGCAGTCTAGTAGTGGTCCCAGCAGATTGAGGAGAGCCCCACAGTGGTCACCTCACAGACTGCTGAGATAGGATCTGCTGAGATGACAGGGAGCTGAGACTACAGTCCTGTCCTTGGAGATCTACCTGGACTAAATTAGAAATCTGAAGCCCAGTTTGGAGAACAGCCTGAGCGAGGTGGAGACCTGCTATGCCATGCAGATGGAGCAGCTCAACAAGATCCTGCTGCACCTGGAGTCAGAGCTGGCCCAGACCCAGGCAGAGTGGGAGTGCCAGGCATACCTGGGCCCTGATGAACATCAAGGTCAAACTGCAGGTGACATCGCCACCTACCACTACCTTCTGGAACAAGGGGAGGACTTCCGTCCTGGTAACACCCTGGACAGCAGCGACTCTGAAATCCATCCAAGAGACCACTACCCACAGGACTCTGGACAGCAAAGTGGTATCTGAGGTCAACAACATCAAACTTCTGAGGCGTTAAAACAACAGAAGTGGGGCATGTCGTGGTGGAGAGGAGGCCAATAAGTAGTTCAGAGATCACTGAACATTTTTAAAAAAGGGTCATCTGTTTTCAGGATCAAGTTCAATATTTCTTAATCAAATCAACACTATTACTTAATTGTTTACATCTTCTCTATACTAATTCTTTTCCATTTGACCTGTCTTGAATAAATAGTGAATTAAAAGTCTCCTCACTAGCCCTGGATGCTGTGGCTCAGTGGAATGACTGAGGGCCTGTGAACCAAAGGGTCGCTGGTTTGATTCCCAGTCAGGACACATGCCTGGGATGCAGGCCACGTCCCCAGTAGGGAATGTGTCAGAGGCAACCACACATGGATGTTTCTCTCCCTCTTTATTGCACTCCCTTCCCATTTCTATAAATAAATAAATAAATAAATAAATAAAATAATTTTTAAAAAGCCTCCTCACTAATGCGTTTGTGCCAATTTTTCCTGGTAGCTCCTGAAACTTGCTTTATAAAAGTTACTTGGTATTTAATACATTCTAATTAGATAGACAGATATTCATAATGTTAAATACTCAGTGTCAAATAACATTTTAGCTTCATAAAGTATTCTTAGTTTTAAATAATGCCTTTGGGCTTGAATTAAGATCATATCATATTAAGGTGAATATTTAAATCAACACCTTAGTTTCCTTTTTATTTGCCTTTATGAGTATATTCTTGTCCTTTTCAATTTTTGAACCACTGTTTTCATTAGCTGTCTCAAATTAAAAAAAAAGAAATTAAGCTTTGTTTAGTGATCACAAAAAAAGAGCTTTGCTTAATGATTCAATTGGAAAATCTTTCCAATAGATCAACTAACAAGGCCATTTAAAATTTATTGACATGACAGATAAGGTCGCTCTTAGTTCCATCTCATTTTGCTATGTTTGGTTTTACAATTAAAAAATTATTTCACTGTTGTCTATTTTTTGTGTGTATTTATAATTTTTGTGATAATTAGGATGTTTTACTTTTGTTCTAATATGTAGTTCTGGTTTTATCTTTATAACTATGATTTTAAATATTTTTATTTAATACCATTAATTGTCTAAAGGTAACTATGATCACAAAAGAAATTAGCTTGTATAAAATTACTGTCCCTCTTGCATTACAGTTACAGTCAATAGTATTATCTTTCTCAGTGTTTACCTTTGTACTGTTAAATACACTTATACTTCTACTAACTGATTTGTCAGCTTTAAATGATGTCCTTTGACTCTTGGCCATTACAGATGAGGCAATCCACAAATTTATTCTACTTTCAATTTTCTTCCTGCTTCCCTGTACTCTTAATTTTTTAAAAGAATTTATTTGTAGGTGGGTATAAGGGAGTTAAATGGTAATGAAAAATAAAAGTAAAAAGGAAAAAAGATTTCATTTCTTTTTAGAGAAAGGTGAAGAAAGGGAGAAAAAGAGGGAAAGAAACTTCGATGTGTGAAAGAATAATCCATTGGTTGCCTCTCACACACCTCCAATGGGGGACCTGGCCCGCAATCCAGGTAAGCACCTTGGCTGGGAATCAAACCTTTAGATTTGCAGGACAATGCCCAGCCCACTGATCCACATCAGTCACAGCCAGTTCTCTTAATGTTGTAAAGTTTTATAATCAATTCCTACATCGTCAAATATTTAACATAGACTTTATTTTTTTTCCCTTATTTCCACTCTTTAGTCTTAAGTCTTTGGTTAAATATACTCCATGATCTCCAACAGTAGTACTATTGCCAGGTTCTTAATCATCTCTAGAGGATGAAGTTCATCCTCTACTAGTTTCCTTAAGATGACCTTAGACTAATAATATGCCCTGTGTCTTACAGGTTCTAAATGTTTATATACTTGAAGAAATGTTTATATACTTTAAGAACGTATTACAGGTGATAAATTAAGGCATAGAGAGATCAAATAATCTGTACATGCTAGCAAGAGGCAGAGCCAAAATTTAAACTCAGAAGTTCAGCTCCAGAGTCCAAGCCCTTACTTGTTGCTTCAACAAGTTCAGATATTCAATTTTAATCACAGAATGAAATATTAACATTTGGAAGAAATGGTTAATGGCAAAGCATCTATGACACATGACAAAATTAAAAGAAAAAATATATTTTTGAAACTGTGCTGGGTTAGGCAAAAGTGGATCAGGAGGTTGAATTACTTGTGCTTAAAAGCCAAAGCCTGTAAACTCAATCTTTGATTTGAATATTGGCTCTGCTACTTATGATATCCTGGACACAGCATTGAAACCTCTTGGAGCTCTAGTTTGTACATTTGTAAGACAGTGACTACTGCATGGGATGTTGTGAGGTTTAAATGAAATAATTTATTTTATCAAGGGCCAAACAGTGCCTTCACCATAAGTTAGTAAGTGTTTTAATGTGCTAACTTCTTTTTGAAATTATTATCATGAGGTTAACCAGGAATACTATGCATGTAGTTTCCTAAGATTATTATGTAAAAAAAAACAACCAATATTCTAAGAAGTGAAAAAGAAGCCTATTTTCCTTTTATGAAATGCCATCTTCTTCCTTTCAGCCAACTGTCAAGTTTAAGTTCCAGCCCCCTCATGAAAACTGCCCTAATGATCCAATCCACACTGACCTAAACAACCTCTTAACTTTATAGTTTATATTTGTCTGTATCACACTCTTAAGCATTTTATAAGAAAGTGTCTTATTCTATCTTAACAAAACTTTATAACATTATATTAGTACATATTATTGACATATTTTCCCACTGCCTTTCTACCAATAGTTTTATATGTCATCTTGTCACATTAAATACACAAATAACTTATTTTTTCAATGAGTGTTATAGTTTTTACCCTTTTGGGGATCAAATTACTCAGCACAAGAAGGTAGGTCCACAGAAATTTTTCTTCTTCTGAATGTTTATGTTTAGGGAAATGCAAATAGACTGATGAGCTGGAAAGGCCAAGTTCAGATAAAACATTTAATTTTTAAATTCTTGTCTATTTAAAAGACCCTTCCTCATTTGAAAAATAGAGGCAAGTATTGTTAGGAGAAAAGGTTTCATAAACTGCCTTTAGAGTAATTTATAAAAGTGAAAACAAAATAGCTATATATATTTTAAAAACCCAACTGAAGTCCTGGCCAGGTAGCTCAGTTGGCCAGAGCATTGTCCCAATATGACAAGGTTGTGGGTTCAATACCCAGTCAGAGCATACACAAGAATCAATCCATGAGTGCATGAATAGGTGGAAGAGCAAGTGGATGTCTTGACATCTGTCTGTCTGTCTCCCTCCTTGACCCTTTCTCTCTAAAATCAATAAATAAAAAATTTAAAAACCTAACTGAATAGAATTACAGTATCTCTACAGTGCAAAGGTGCAAGGGCTATGTAATTCATGAACATTTAGTTAATGTGGAACACTTACTGAAAGAGAAAGATAAATTTGCAAGAACATAATATGAATAAGTGAGGATTTAGAGCATTTATAAAAATCTATTTTTCATATTTCTAGTGGAACTGCCACTAGAAGCAGTTCCACTGATCGACCTGTACTGAACAGAAGGCTTCAATGCTATCTGAAAAATAAATAAGTAAATAATCATTATACTACAAAAATGAGCTACTTTGTGGCCTGAATCTGATTAAACAAGAGTACCATAATCTATGTAATATAATCATTCTCAAAACTAAGAATGCTATTGAAATATAGCTTCATCTGGATGAATGTCTATTTCCTTCTGTAAGATACAATAATTCATTCATTGTTAAAACATGAAGGTTTAAATTAAACCATTTGTATTTTCCGAGTGAGATGTACTTTAACAGCTTTGTGTAATTTTTTTTCAATAATATATGATTAGAATCTACATTATGCAGACTTCTCATTCAAGACTATTTTACATGGAACGTAATCATTCTGTCAATATCAAAAGAAAGTTGTGAGGACAGTGGCTTGTTCACAGAGGCTATCTACAAGATATTATCTGTAGCACAGCAGTTAAGAGTACAGAGCCTGGAGCCAATACTCTCAGTTTAAATCCCAGCTCCACCATGTCTTACCTCTGATTTCAGGCATATAACCTTACTTATGTGTGTCTTGCCTACCCACTTGGTAAAACAAATGTAACACAAGTATTGATACCATAGGGTTGTGGAGAGAATTAAATGAGGTATTACACAGAATGCTGAGAAGAGTTGTGTAGTAGATAGTAAATAAATGCTCTTAATTGTGAGCTATTATAGAGTAACAATTTAAAATGTCAGTCCTATGTGGTTCAGGATTGAGGGCTGGCCTGGGAACCACAGTGTTGCTGGTTTGATTTACTGAAGAAAATTTATGTTCCAGACTAGAACTCTTATTTTCATCCAATGTTCCACAATAACGGCATGCAGTTAAGTGGAAACTTTTTTCTTTCTGCTCATTTTCTTTTTCTTATTTTTTAATTTTTTTTTAGCGCGTGCGAGAGAGAGAAACATCAATTTGTTGTTCGACTTGTTTATTCAGTCATTGCTTGATTCTTGTATGTTCTCGGGGATTGAACCCAAAACCTTGCTGTACTGGGATGATGCTCTAACCAACTGAGCTACTCGCAGGGCTCTGCTCATTTTCTAAATGATAATTTTGTGAAACGATATTAAAACAAAACAGTATTATTCTCCAAAAAATACCAATCTTACAATGTGACACAGAGAGAGGACATACATGTCACAAAGTAAAAAGTGTAGATGGTAATAGAATTGGAAACGTTGACTCCCAAACCAGAAATACAGTCCTTAGCTCACACTGCCTTTAGTAAAAATACCCATTTTGTGTAGGCAAAACATCTCTTTATGATGGGCACATTTGTTCTACAGAAGTTATTTGGTTGGATAAATGTTCTAGGCTCATCTCACTCAACCAAAACCAAAGGAGCAACTGATCACTGAACTAGAAATTGTCATACTTATCTGGAGTCTAATAAATACAAACTTTTTGAGCTGAAATTAATCTATTCAAGAATGACAACATTTCTAAAAACAATGGAAAAAACGATTTAATAATATTACGTCATGTGAGTTTTTAACTCGGGATTGGCAAACCACATGAAATTATATAGAAAATCCTACATGTGAGTGCATTTTTCTGGGACAATGACCCAGTGTCTTCATCAGATCCTCAAAAGAGAGCAGAATCCCAAAAGCTGAACAATCACTGCACTTTACAGCTTACAAACTTCTTTCTATTCTTATGCTATGAGTTTCAGAAAAGACCCTACTTATATGAAATTTAGCAGTACAACTCGAAATCCATTCCAAATCTCATGTAAGTTCTTACAGCCCACAAGCCTTTCCCAGAGCTGTAATTAAGGGACAATGAGAAACAAGGAGCACAGAAGAATCACAAATCAAAGAGGAGTAAACTTGTTTAGCCAACTCTGGTACAGTTGGAATGCACAGAAAATGTTGTACAGTATAATACAAGGAGGCGTCTCTAATTACAAATTAAAACAGTTACAGTTGCTGACAAAGACAATCACATTTCAGTTTTCTATACTTTCTTACATAAGTCAGTTTAGAAAAAAATTTTTTACCGCAGACCATCATTCAAAGACCTACATAAGATCAGTTCCGTGAGCAAACAGTAAAGTTTATAATACCCACAAGCCCAGGCAATACTTTGATTTATTTTACACCTGCCCCGTAATTTAACATCTTATGATTTATTAGCAAAAACTTACAGCATTCATGAGACTTCCTCCGAGGTACAGTCTAAGATTGGTGACCACTGTCCACAAAACAAACCAATCAATACTGGCTGAACGACAGTAGTCTTCAGTTAAAACCTGCCAACCTTTCAATCTGGCAACAGTTAAAACACAAACAAAAAATTCTGACTAAACCAAAGGAATCCTGAGGTTTGTTTCCTTCCCTAGCCCTTGGGGACTGCACCTCTTTGTGCACAAGGGGTTGAAGGTCTTCTAACCTCAGACCCCAGCTACCCGCCTTGGCAAGACGCCCTGTCGCAAGCCTCAGCGGAACTCCTGCTCAGCAGTAAAAACGGCGGCGGATGTGAATCGGCCCGATCTTCAAAACAGCCGTGAGGCCAGGCGTTGTCTCGCCGGCCCGAAACCAAGTCCAGGGGCGCGCCGCCACTGGAGACCGGGCCGCAGTCTGGAGGGGACCAGCGGAGACCGAGGCTGTGGTCACCGCTTATGCCCATGCTCAACCTCAGGCCCAAAGGCTGGCGAAGAGGTAAGGAGGGAAAACAGACATACCTGGCAGGGACTCTAGGCGACCGGTTCCTGTGTTACCACGGCTCCAGTCAGACTCTCCCAACATTCACCACCGCCCCTCCTCCCGGGTCAGGGAAACCTCCACGTTCCGCTTCAACGTGGCAGCCTCAACCCCGCCCTATCGGCTAGCGAACTTCCGGGAGCAATGCCTCGCCCCGCCCACTCCAGCGCCGGACCTGCCACGGCATTTCCGGGAGCCCCGGCAAGCGACCGCGAAACGCGTTGAAGCTCGCGGAGCGCTCTCTTTGGCGTTTCGCGCGTTCGTGTGGCTAGGGACCAGTACTGACGCGGAGTAGGCACGGCGTCAATGCCGAGGGCTGGACTGTACGGAAAAGAAAAATCCTACGGAATTTAGATGTGTGGCCGAATACCGCTGGGGCTTGACGGAACGCCACGTAGCACTAATCCTGAGAAGTGAACAGCCCCGGTAACACTGCCCACACCAGACAACCCACGTGAAAATCGGGCTACAAGGGCTCTAACTGCAGGAACAGTAACTTCTGATCAAGTTCTTAAAACTTCTTAGTTGGTTCTGCAATATTGTGTTTCGGGAACTTTAAATCCAAACGGTCTAGCCACACCCAAGGGCTGTTGTGGACAGACTTGATTCGTTACTCCAAAGAGACATTATGGATAAGGTGTTCCATTAATATCCTATGGTACAATTTGAGCTCTGTTAGCATTTGCCCCCAGTTACTGGAACTTTATTAAATGGTTTAGTGAGAGCCTGGCATCTAATTAGTGTGTTTCCTGGATGTTGTTCTAGATTAGGGGGAAATTACTTCCAGTGAAGAACGTACAACCAGAGGAAAATCAGTTGCTAAAGTACCAGAACCTAGATTCAACAAGTTCTTGCAACTTCTAGACTAGTTCTCTTTTTACTAGGACTAGTCAACGGTCTCTTTCCTAAAGCCCCAAATGCCTTCATTGGAAGGAATGTTTCTCTTTCTTGTACACTGAAAGTAAAATATGGTTCTTTATGTCAGAAATGTCCAAATGTGTAGAGAATTTTTATCAGTTCACCTGGGCCAAACTGATGACTTATGCCTGGGAGCAAGATTGCAAACGCTCCAGAGAATAAGTATTGCAGCTTTTTAAAAATGTATTTGAAATTAAAAAGGGAACAGAAGAAAGTAAGCAAGGTGGGGGTGGGGTGGTGGATTACAGGATACTAGGATTATGTGCTTTCTTGAAGGTGGTTAAGGCTTATTTGGTGGTTTGTTTTTATTGTTCAGGTACAATTTTCTGCCTTTTTCCCCCACCCCAGCCCAACCCCCGCTTATTTGTTTTTTTTTTTTTAAAGTCCTCACCCAAGCACATGCTTACTGAATTTAGGGAGAGAAGGGAGGGAGACATGGAGAGAAACATCCATGTGGAGAGTTGCCAGGGACAGAATCCACTTAAGGGACATTGCTCCAACCAACACACACCCGCCAGGACTGGATAAGGCTCATTATAGAGTCACATTAACCAAGCTCTGACCAGTGTGGGTCAGTTGGTTGGGTGTCCTGCAGAACAAAGGGTCGCCTGATCAATCAGTGAACTGGCTGAGCTCAAGTTCCTGTGCCAAAGCTCCATGGGCAATAGGAAGCCGGAGTGCAGACAGAGCAGCCTCAGGCTCTCCTCATGGGGTGAGATGGATCCTGAGTATACCACATGCTGGCCTCCCTGTGAAGCCAAGACTTCTCTGTGGTTCCTGGGTGACCTTGAAGCCAACATAGCCAGCCAAGTCACGCAGGAAGAGCAACACTTGAGTGCTGCATTCGACATCCTATGCAATCTGTGATCGCCCAGGGAAGGGCTGGAGAATCTGACTCCTCCACTTGAAGTGTCTGAGACCAAGATTGATGACTTCAAGGTGAAGTATCCAGGTAACCTGGATGAACGCCCGAGCAGTTCCTGAGAGGCTGGAATGGCAAGGGGAAGGAAGGGACTGGCAGCTGAACCTGGTGACAGACCTCGTGGGAGATCAGCCCTGGTCCTCCAAGGCAAACATGGGAAGTATTAGCTGCTCTGTGTGCCTGGTATTATGGAACTGAGAAGCACGCACCTCTGCAGCTCCTCATGATCCAGCTGCTCTTCTCTGGGGGACTGAGGATGTCTGTACAGTTTGAACTTTGGCTATCACCACTGAGGTCGACCGAGTGCCTTCCATGTGCCAGTGCTATTAAAACCTAGCAGTGAGCCAAGATGAGGGACCCCAGCACTGGCAGAGCCACAGACTAGCTTCTCCATTAAAGCTAGCATTTATAGAGGTCTCAGTCTGCGGCAGGCAGGGCTTTGAGCACTATAGATACTTCCACGTAAGGGAGATTCTGGCATCCCCATTAAATGGGTTCCTTCAGGAAGATTTGGAACCTTGTCCAATGCATAGAAAAAACATCTGTCAAGTTGGTGGTTATCACTGTTATAATTCTACAGGTGAGCAAACGAGCACAGAGCTAAGGAACTGAAGGCAAATTGGGATAGAAACAGAAGAGCTGTGTGGCTGGAGCCCACATGTGGCAACCACTGGGTCATTTTGCCATCCCTAGGCCTTGAGGCCCTCAGTGTGGACCTGTATACCAGGGCAGATAACATGGGTGAGATGTACCATGACCTACCCATAGGAAGCCTACTGCGCCCACTCTCCAGACCTTGGCCCTTGAAAAAGGGAATTTCCTAAGGTTTGCAAAGTAGGGATAGTATGTTTGTGGACTGACTGAGGTGATGCCTGCTAAGTGCTCAAAGTTACTGGCTCAAGTCACCACTCTAGAAATGTTAGTTCTTAGAAGCATGATTCCTGTGATCCCAATTTGTTACCTTTGTATCAAAATCACTTTCTGATAACGGAATTGGCAAGGCAGCTGGATCCAGTAGTTTTAAAAAGTAATATTTCTTCCAGTTTCTCAGGTAATCCTATTAAGGCAGATGGCTTTACACTTGAAAGATAATCATATGGTCCAACTACAAATCTCCCCATCCCCACCCACTTTTGTAAGGCCCAGGAGCTAAGAGTATCGTAAACACAGAAATTTCTCTGGGCAAAACAAAACTATTTCAAGATGAGAAAATTATATGAAATTCAAATTTCAGTGTACGTAAAGTTTTAAGTAACTCTCTAATAAACAGAACCCTCATATAAGGTGTAGTTGAGGGCCTGTAGGGGGAACTTAGTCCCTACCACTGGTCCATCTCCCCCAACAGGAAGAGGCACTTTCCACCTTGAACTGGAAGATGTCTTACTCTGCTACTCTGGCAGGAAGTACTATGTCTTTCCCTAACAACCACCAGACTCAGTACACTGCAAACTGTTTGCTCCAATCAACTGGTTACACTAACCCCTCTGAAATACACCCACACCCCACTTGTTCACCTTTGTGCTCTGGATTTGCACTTGGTTCACCACTAGACCAAATGTCTCGAACTGAAATTTGTTGTCCCAGAATAAACTCACTTTGTTGGGGAAATATTTTTTTAAATTTTAATTGTTTTTCAAGTATAGTTTTCTTTTACTCCCATCCCACTCCACACCCCCAGTGCTCCCTACCTCCCTCCCATTTCCACCCGCCTTAGTTTTTGTCCATGTGTCCTTTACACTTGTTCCTGTAATCCCTTCCCTTTTTCCCTGAAATTCCCATCCCTCTGGTTACTGTCAGCCTGTTATCTTTTTGGAGAAATATTCCTTAAGGTTAAGAGAACACAGCCATGCTCCATGGCCTATGACCGCTTCTGGGCCATCAGGACAAAGTAGGGTAGTTGCAAGAGACTCACAAAACCTAAAGTACTTACTGCATGGCCCATTACAGGAAAAGTTTGCCAAACGCTATTCTATTAGGATTCAGCCTACAATTGGATTAATACCCTAAGTAGAAAAACGAGACGTGTAAGTATTATAAGTTATTTCAAAGCTTGATATAATAGGATAAAAAGGCAACTTGAAAAATGTCAACTATAGTTGGTTCTGGTAAGGCTCAAATATACCTGTTTCTAGACTTGATGTATTTATATTTGGTAAAATATAAAGACTCCCAAGCCAAAGTTGTGGAAAGCAATCTTAATCTATGATTACTATGACCTTCCATCAAAACAGTAAGCTCTCTTGATGTTGGTTATAAATGTCAAAAAAGGTAAAATATTCAAAACATTAAACATTGAGAATGATAGTGTTTTATTTTCTTTTTGAGCTTCCTTTCGATGCCATGGCAGGTTTGGACCAGCTTCTAAAGTTTTCTTTGTGCTTTCAATGGCAGAAAAATCACGGAGTTCCTTTAGTGCAGTTTCTCATCTGCATCGCTTCCTCTGAGACGCATTCATCCTTCATGCCACAATCCCTTTCCTCACTTAGTTCCTCTGGCTGTATACCCAGCGCTACTTCTTCAATGGAGGCAGTGTCAATTTCCCGGAGTCATCTACTACTTCTAGAACTCCATTTTCTTTCCATCCACATCCTGCAGTTTTTCGCACAGTTGTCTTGCCTGACTGTGAGGAGTCAGCACTGTCTGTAACTCTTGGAATCTGGGTGCAAATTTCACAGTAGCATCCTTAACCTGAGCTTGCAGTTCCACCACATGGTTTAAGGTTAATCAGTTCATGCAGGATTCTGAAAGGATACAGCCAGTCTTTACTGGCAATACAATGTTCTTTTTGTCTCCTTGTAATTACCTTCCCCCCTTCAGTGCAGCACTAAGATACCTTGGCCTGAATGCTAGTGAAGCTGATTGGGATTTGTTTCTCATTACAGCCCTCAACCTAAAGTAGAAGAAAATGCTCCAATTCAGACATAAGCAGCTTTCTCTTCCTACTGCAACTTAAACTAAAAGAGGTTGCAGCAACTTTACCTGAGTTTTTACATTCATCAGCCTTTCAAAATACGGTCTGTACTGTAGCTTCACGTAGGCCTAGCTCTCGCCTTGTCTTTCCTTTGCCATCACCATTTCCAAATCTAACCACATTCAATTTCACTTCCAGTGTTATCACTTTTTGCTTCCTTACTGCTGTCTGCTTTCTGGACCAATTCCCTCTTTTGATTATCCACTTTTATAAAATGTCATACAGGTTTATCACAGGAAGACAGAAAAGCAATACAACTATACTTTACTAGCTGTGTTGCAATTGACCCACCACCAACAGACTTTGAAAGAAGTGATGCAACTGGTTTCTGATCATGATGCACATCTTTTATTTACATAATGGTTTATGGAATAAAGAGCAAGCCGCAAAGTTTATGTAACAATTCAGTTAATAATTGGTAACTGAATTTCAACCATGTTGGGGGCTGGTGTTACTCAGCTGTGAAAAATGCATGTTGGAACGGTGCAAAGTAAGAACTACATGCATCTAAAAAGGAAACCTTGTATTAGTTCACAGTCAATCTTTAATCAAATTTAGTTAACTACTAGCCAAGGCTAATCTTACATTACATAAAACTTAAAGCTTCTCAACTGAATTCTAGTTCTCAAAGCAATGCTAGTTCCAAGACTCTGAATTACTCTTTGGAGCTAGAAAAATGTTGACACAATTCTTCCAATTAGCATTTGTAGACAATCCAAAAACCTTTTTCTTGACAACTTAGGTCCCCTTTGCTCATTTGAATGATCTTGAGGTCTGCAAAAACTACTGTTGTCCAGATTATAAAGCTTGACAATCGTCACAAGGCACAAGACCATGTGTACTTACAGATCTGTTCCACAGCAACCAGTACCATGTTTACTGCTGTAAAAGAGGAGCATCCGTCCCATTAATGTTGTTTTAGTTTTGACTTTCACATTATCTTAGCCAAAAAGGCTGAAAAAGCAATCAGTTTTGTTTCTGAATTCATTTACTTGGTAAATCTTTTCATTCAGGGCCATAAACAAAGTTTATATCAACCTTTAAAAGAAAATTAACTTGCCCTGGCTGGTGTGGCTTGGTGGGTGGAGCGCCGGCCTGCAATCTGAAAGCTTGCTGGTTCAGTTGCCAATTGCCAGTCAAGAGGTATGCCTGGGTTGTGGGCTAGGACCACACTAGGGGGCATGCGAGAGGCGACCAGTTGATATATCTCTCAGGCATAGAACGTTTCCCTCCTCTCTCTAAATGAAGAGCAAAGGCCAGAGAAAAAGAGAAACAGAGAGAGAGAGAGAATGAGAATGAATGAATGAATTAAATTAACATTAAATATTTACGAAATTTCCCCCCTCTTTATATTTCTCATATTTGAGAAACCTCTCAGACAACATGCCTAATTAATGACAAATTAATCTGGTATTAGATTGGAGATTCCCAGCTTGCAACCACCTGCCTATGACTTGAACAAATCTCAACTCATAGGATGATTACCCACTGGCACATCAAAGAGTACTTATGAAATGTCTAGTAGTTCAGCAAATGTAAAGCCCAGAACATCTGATCGCTGAGAATTTCAGGGGCTGAAAAGGTTATGCCATTATTTTCAAGATGACTACTATTAAAAGGTCTACTCCCCGCCACCCAACCAACGGCCTGTTCTGAAACTACTGATTCAGAAAATTATACTATCTTTGAAATCATATTTACTTTTGAAAGCTGAATGAAGGAAAAAATTGCTAATTGAGTACAATATCAAAATTCTGATCAAATGTCAATTTTTTTGCTCAGTTTTTTCAATGTTTTATCCAAACGAATTTACAAACTTCTTACCTTATTAAATAAATCTTTGATTTCTTGATCAGATTAAAGCATTCGGATGTTTTCTTCACAAAAATCGTGTAACTTTATTCCTAAATGAAGACAAATTGATAGGTAAATCAATGTACAAAAACTAATACCTATCATGACCCTCACACTTTGCATTTTCCATTATGTCCTCATCCACATACATTAATCACAACAAGTCATGATGTGAACAGCAGTGGAAAACGTTTAATCATTGGACATTATGCTT
>PVKM010038719.1:0-14018 GCA_004027735.1 Carollia perspicillata | reverse complement strand
GAGATATATGTTTTAAGATGTTTAACCCATAAGTAGTGGTAGTACTCCCTGATTAGGGAGAGAGTCACTCACTCAGGCTTTTATATTAATATAGCTAATACAAACACTGTATTTCATTATCTAATAACTGCTCTCACAGGCATAGCCCAGTTTAATTACCTCAGCAGCCTTGTGAAGTAATATCAGTTCTACTGCCATTTCACAGATGGGAGAACTGAGGCCCAGAGCCATGACAGATAAGTCCTGCCCAGACCATTCAGCCAGACACAGCCAAGTTGATGCTCAGCCTCTTCCTCTGGTGTCAAACCCACAACCCTTCCACGGTGCTGTTTTTAATTATTCCCAAGAACTCAAGAAATAAGCTTCTGAACCCTGAAAAGAGCTTAGAGAACCACCAGTCTTGTTTCCAGGGTTTGACAGCTGTGGCCCTGAAACTGTAAGCAGTTGTCACAGAGGCCAGGGCGTCTTCGGTGATAACAGGGGGAAGAAGGATTCATTCAGATATGGGGTCCTGGGTTAGACAGCAGGGCTGCAAGTCACAGTTAAAACCAGGGAAGGCTGCTCAGAGGTGGTGACCCTTAGTGATGTCCTCACAGGAGGAGAAGGATTTTAACAGAGGGAGAAGATTCAACAAGTGATACTAATACGGAAGAAAGGAATGATTGTGTGGCAAAATGACAACATGGTGTTCCCATGGGCGGGGGCCCCCTCAAGGAAGCTCAAGTTTGTTGTATCAATATAATTAGTGGTGTAATTGCACTCCCAGACTGCCTCCATAGTGCTGCCCACATGTGTAATTAAACCCCCCGCCAGCCTGGTGGTGTCTTCTGCACGCCTCCACTTCTGCTCCAGCTTTGCCTCGGAACAAGCAATCAAAAGAAAAGGCCTACGGTCGGGTAGCTTGGCAATTTCAACCTCACAGTTTCTATGAGTGTATCTCTCTGTGTTTACCGAATGCATCAAGAGAGAGAAAGATAACAGGTTTAGAAGGAGGAACAGTGTTCTGCTCCCAGGTTACTGTGAAGACAACGGGCCCATTTCTAGAACTCTGGGTGGGCGAGATGTTTCCCCAGTTTACATTTAGCAAACTGTAATTAGCGTCAGTAGAAGAGAAACAACCGTGCTGGGGAACACCACTTTCCTTTGCAGAGCAGCCTCTGTTCTAAAGGGCGGTCCCTAGCATTGGGCTTTACTCGCGGGGAGGCAGTGTACAGATGCCATGTGTAGCTGAAATGGGCATGTCCTGGGGGTGAAGGACTTGTGTGCGGTAGAAGGCAGAGGCCAGTTGACGAGCCTTTTCAGATGGCAGAGTAAACCTTTCTTAAGTGTCAGCCAGTCGCAGTCACAAGGCTCTTGTATGGTTTCATTTATTCCATAAATGTACCTGAGCTCACCCTCAAGTACGCCCTGCTGTCTGCTGAACACTATTCGGTGCTAAGGGGTCTGAAAAGTCATGCTGGTCAAAGGCAGATCCTTGGCTGAATACACAAAGAAGCAGCTGAGGTTTTTTGATTTGGGGACCATTGAGTAAATCAGACACTCCCTATATTAGTTAGAGTAAGTAAGGGTGGTTGCCTTAATCCACCACTCCTCCCAGCCTAAGATTTGACACAGTGAAAGTGTCTGGTTCTTAATGCAATCATCCAAAAACTCAGCTATTTTTCTATTTATGTATGTCACCATCATCTTTCACACGTGACTTCCAGGAGAGGAAAAGGGGGAAAGGTCATGCTTGGGAGATTTTTAGGGGCCCCTTCTGGAAGTGGCATATGTTCCTTCCATCCATGTTCTGTTGGGCACAATTCAGTCATATGCCCCAACTTAATTATAAGGGGACTGGGAAATACAGCTCAACCAGGTACCCAGCCTAGATAAACACATTCATGTCTTGACATGATCCCTTCAATTCAGTTTCTATTCAAACAAATGCAAGATTATCTAAAAGACTGCCCTTCACTACCACTTTGAGGAACCCTTCCAGGAAAAATGATTTTCCAACATAGAATTGAACACTACCTGTGAGAATTCAATTCATATAAATTATCTGGAAAAGCTGAAATGACTTCATAACATTTGACTTCAGAACTCCTTTTTCAGTATTTCACCCTAAAAATAGAAATTACAAAGATTTGTGAACAAACAGCTTTATTTCTGTGTTAGTTGAAATTTTGAAAAAGACAAACAACCTAAGTTTCTTAAAAATGAGGAAATTGTTTTACTGAAGTTTTTCACATTCAAATAATATAGTCATTATGTAAAGTGTTTATAAATAAATTTTAATGTTTTAATGGCATCCACACATGAAGGTAGGCTTCAGAATTTTATGTATAACACCATCCCAATTTTGTTGCAAACCTATGCTTAGGTGTGTAGATGTAGGCACCAAAAAAAAGGGTGAAGACAATGCATCCAGGCATTATAGATGAAGATGGCTTTCATTTCCCTCTTTATATTGTTCTTCCAAATCTGATATTATAAGTATGCAAAGCTTTTATAAATATAAAAATAAATCAATTAAAATGTTAAAAAGTGTGAAGTAGAAAGAAGAATAGCTTTGGGTCAGGACTGACTCAGGGGGAGGAGAATGATCCCAAGTATTCAGGAGGGGGACAAAGGATGTGTTCAAGCCATGCCCTAGAATTATGTCAAGTCCAGAGAGAGAACAGTGGGCTGAAGACCAGAGAATCTTACAAACATCAGGATTTATGCAGAGAATTTCCTCCACTAGGCTAGAGAGCACAAATCTCAACTTTACCTGGCTTTCAAAGTGGGAAAACTGAGTGGATCTAAAAAATTCAAGATAAAGGCAATGATTTCAAGTTCTGATGCCACTAGCTGTGTGGATTTGGGCTTGTGTCTTCTCCACTGTGAACCTCATTTTAACATTGGAAATGAGGCTGCCTCCCTTATGGTATTGCCGTGACATGAAACATGATCATGTTTTGAAATATTTGGTGCTCACACATGGTAAGTAGGCCCCAGGGGTCAAAATATGAGGGGCTTTCACAGTTGGGTCTGTGGACATACTCTCCATGAATAACTAGAAACAAGGTAAGGATGGACTGCGGTGTGCTGTCACTGACAGTGTTGGACAATGCCTGGTATTAGCTGTGGTTCTTTCAGCATCTCAGGAAACAGAAGGGACAGAATCTAGCCTGGTTCACAGAAGCTTAGGGCAGGTACCTGTAACATTGCAGTTTCTAAAGCCTGACACCTTTCACCATGCTCAAAGGGGTGCACTTTGAGAGAAAGCCCCTGCCCCATGGCAAGTTTCCATAATCCTCTTCAGCCTTTACTCCCCACCTCCATTCCTACCCCCACCAAACTATCACCAGGAGCTCCTGGAGCTTTAGCCCAGAGGAGGCTCTGTTGCTGTGACCCTCACCTGAAATTTGGAGATGTTCTTCCATATCCTGGGGAATGTCTTCCATTTTTTTCTTTGCATGTTCAGCTTGGCATCCAAGTAATCAAAGCCCACTCCATGCCCAGCCTGCATGTGAACCAGGAGAGGAAAATCAGCCCCAGAATCTGTGACTTCACATCTATCTTAGCACAAGCTGCTATAACAAAACACCATAGGCGGGGTGGCTTCAATAACAAACTTATTTCTTAAAGATGGATAGTCTGGGAATTCCAAATCCATGTGCTAGCTCTTCCAGGGTCTGATTAGGGTTTTTTTCTGGTTCGTGGATTTTCATTTTCTCCCTGCATCCTCAGATGCAGAGAGCACAGAGAGGAAGTCAACTTCCTCTCTCTCCTTATAAGGGCACTAATCCCATTCCTGAGGGCTCCACCCTCACGACCTAATTATTTTCCAAAGCCCCACCTCCTCAAACCATCACATTGGGGATTAGGATTTCAACATATGAATTTTGGGAGGACACAAACATGCAGTCCATATCAACATCCCTGCTGCTCTAAGCAAGAGGTCTTGAACCACTTCCTCAATTCCATCTGAAGACAGTCTCAACAAATCATCACAGTCAGTGCTTCAAGTAATGAATCTCTATATGTTCCAATGTTGCGCCCAAGCATTGTCACACCCGGTACATCTGGCTCCTTCATTGTATTGTGTTTTCTCCATCAAGAAGAGTTTTGTTTTTCTCCTCTGCTGACTTCTTTCCCCCTTAACCCATGGCACATCTTTATTTATGTGGCTGCTACACTGAGCAAAGATGGGATGGAAATTCCTGGGAAGGTGCTGTTGGGTGTTATTTTGGTTGTCTAGACCCTGTCCCTGCACAGCTGAAGAAGATAGATTTGCTAATGATGCTGCAGTGTCCTTGAAATACAGACCGAAGCTCTTCAGCTTAATTTAAATAGTGCTCAGTGACTTCTAAGAAAAAGGAGCATGAAAGGAAATTGCTCTGTTTGCAGCTTAGAGACTCTCCCAAATTCTAGAATGGCCTCTGATTTATGCTGCCAAGAAGCCTGTTGCTGATTATGCTGGATGCCCCCAAAATTAATGAGGGCTGGACTTGGATTTGACAACGATCGCTGAGTCTCTGGAGCAGAAAATGCAACACTAATACATATGTTTCAGAAATGCTCTTTGGTCTACATGTATGGAGGACAAAGTGCTGATGAGGATCAATTTCATATTGACTTTAAAATTTTCAGTTGATCCCAGACCTCTTTTTATTAAGTAATGTGCACAAAAACATTTCATCCCAAACCAACTTGGAGAAATCCCTTTAGAATATGGCAACCAAGGTAGAATTTTTATACATAATGCTATCATATATTCTTTTATTCATCCTTTAATAAATATTTACTGAGCACCTGCTATGTGCCCAGTTCTAGAAACTATGCTAGACCAGGAGCAAGACACAATCTGTCTTCAAGGAATCTAACTTCTAATGAGCTCAACAGACACATCAATGGACAGTCATGGCCTAGTGTGAAGTGTTTTGTTAGATGTTAAGTGCAGGGTAGGTGGAAATCCTAAGGAAAACCTCAGAAGGTATCCTGAGCACTTGGTGCAGGGCTGTCAAACTCATTTTCACCAGGGGCCACATCAGCCTCGTGGTTGCCTTCAAAGGGCTGAAATGATTTTAGGACTGTATAAAGGTAACTACTCCTTAACTGTTAAGGAGTTGAAATTACATTCAGCCCTTTGAAGGGAACCATGAGGCTGAGGTGGCCCCTGGTGAAAATGAGTTTGGCACCCCTGACTTAGTGAGTACTTAGCCCTTGTTGAATGAATGGATAAATGAATGACTGGGAGAGATGTTCCTTGACCTAAGACTTGAAGGGAAGTAAAAATTGGCTAAATGGAAAAGGATGTAAAGGGCACTTGTGGCTAAGGAAACAGCATGTGCAAAGACAGGAAACTGTGATGTTTTAAATACAGCCCAAGTGTGAGCAGGAGGCAGATGTGGGCTCCAGGTAGTCATGAAATACGCTCTGGCTGGTGTGGCTCAGTGGATTGAATGCTGGCCTTCATACCAAAAGGTCACTGGTTTGATTCCCAATCTAGGGCACACACCTGGGTTGCAGGCCAGGTCTCCAGTACAGGGTGTATGAGAGGCAACCACACATTGATGTTTCTTTCCCTCTCTTCCTCCATCCCTTCCCCTCTCTAAGAATAAATAAATAAAAATTGTTTAAAAAAAATAGACACAAGGACCTTGGGTGTTAAGCTATTACCTGACTAAATGGACACACTCATAGAAGGCTGAGTGGAACCAAGAGAGCTTGTACCCCTTTAGAGGGCAAGTCCCAATGCACAATGAATGACCACCTGGGCACATTATTCTTTTGTTTGGAATGGAGATCACTCATAGAGGCAGTAGTCGTACAAGGGCTCACCTCCTTTGGACACTTTCCTGAAAAGGCAGCCCAGTAGAACCGAAGTGCCTACTATGACAAAGACCTGGTTTCAAGCCCTGATTCTGCCATCCTAAACTGAGCAGATCCTCCTGCTTGCTACACACCAGGCTATATCTTCAGTTTTGTCTGAATGCTGGGCAACACAGCGTGAAATCTTCCTTTATGTACTGCTCTCTGCACTTTTCTCAGCTACTCTTCTCTTTCCTGCATTCTTAGTTCCTATCTTTCTGTTGTTGGTGTTGCAATTTTGTTTTGTTTTAATCTTGTTTGAATCCTCAAGCCAGTCTGGGGAAACGTGGGCATCCCTCTTCTGAGCGTATTCCTCTGCGATGTGCTTTCTGGGCTTTGATTCACAGGGTAGAAATTCTGTCATGCCCCCCTGAACTTGACTCAATGGCTGCAGTGGCCTGGCTGATTTATGGCTGTTTCTTCCCATGTTTGATCTTAGCAAACAGACAGCTGTGATGTAGCAGCTTCATTCTATTCACCTGCTGGCATCTTCATGTTTGGGTCTAATAGCTTGTTAACTGCTCTGAGGACAGGCACTGCCCTTCCTGGCTACCATTGAAAGTGGTCTCTATGGTAACCACATCACATGGGGACCATGTTCATTCTTCAAGGCTTTCCTTCTCCATTTTTCTCTGGTGGCTTCTGGGTAACCTGTAATGGTTGGAGCCCTGCCTCACCCTGCCAGGAAGCCACTGCTGATTTAAAGCCTCTCAAAGGAACTTAACAAGACACACTGCTTTCCTCTGGCCTTGTTGCTTATTCTGCATTGCACTTGGTCCAGGCCTGCAGGGAGCTGTCGTTTCTCCTTTATCATTTTTCTTTTTGGCATTCCCCAGGTATTGCTCTCAGTCTCGCTCAGAAAGCTTTGACAAAGTTTCTCCAGATCTCTCTGCTCATTAATATCTTGGAAGAATTCCTTCTGTATCCTGGCATTCAATATATTCTTATTTCCCTCATTTCCCTTTGTTTAGTGATTCACTGGTCTCTTCAGAAGTGACTCCCAAGTTTTCTGGTCTCCATCTGTACCAAAGAGATTTGTGTCAAAGAGACTCATGTAGATACTTCAGATATAATATCTGAAGAAAGAACCAATTTATGTGTGAAAGGGCTCTAGAGTGTTCATTCTGCTCATTGCATTCAGGGCCCAAGGATGAAACTAGCAATAATAGCAAACATTTATATAGTGCACAGGTGGCGAACACAAGTCCCACCACAGGCCGAATCCGGCCCTCCACCTTGTTTTATCTGGCCCAGCACCTTGTTACTACCTGGCTGCAGTGCCAAGCTGTCAATGAACTGTTAAGGAGTAGTCGCACTTATACAGTCCTAAAATTACATTCAGCCTTTTAAGGGCAGCCGCAAGGCTGGTGTGGCCCCCGGTGAAAATGAGTTTGACACCCCAGATGTAGAGCTTATCACTTGTCAGGCATTTTGGTAAGCACCTTACAAGCTCATAAAAATCCCATTTTGCAGATGAGAGAAGTAAGACACACAGAGTTAAGGAACATGCTCTAGAGCCCCTAGCTATTAAATGGCAAATCTA
This sequence comes from Carollia perspicillata, assembly GCA_004027735.1. Lineage (NCBI taxonomy): Eukaryota > Metazoa > Chordata > Mammalia > Chiroptera > Phyllostomidae > Carollia > Carollia perspicillata. The sequence continues at coordinate 6,634 of PVKM010038719.1, read as the reverse complement.
GGACTTGAACTCCAGCCCCAGAATCCATGCCCTTCTTCACCATACTAAACTCTGGGAAGTAACATTTTCTATGCACGTGTGTTTTGACTACCAGGAGTGGCTCATTTTTGCAAGGCTAAATACCATCGATAATACCAAAATTAAATGCCACCTGCTTTGAAACCACCCACCTTCCTCCATGTTCGAGATAAGTTCATTTTTTTTCATTCAGCAAACACCAAAGTACAGCATCACAGCCCATTCATTTACCCATTCCATGAGGTTTTATCAAATGCCTTAGTGTTCTGTGCTACTTACAGTGGAGAGCAAAGGACAAGCATACACTGCTCTCACCCTACTTACTTTTAAAAAGAAGAAAATAAGCCAGCAGATACACAGAAAGACAGATAGCTTCATACATATATATTCCTGTAGACTATATCTATATTTATACCCCTATGTTTATCTATTGGTCACTCAGTTCATTCACATGAGAGTTTGTTTTCATTAATTCCTCCTGCTTATATTATAAAGCTCACCTTCTTAGCCCGACAGTTAAGATCCTCTATGATTTTTCCTCAGATACCTGTCCTGTCTTATCTCCTACCAGTTATTGCCTCCTGTTCTCCAACTGCCCACTCCAGGCCCCATTTCCCAGAAAACGCTTCCCCGTTGGAGACCATCCAGGAACAATCACACCACCATGCTTTAGCTCAGCAATTTTTCCCTCTGTCTCAAGTACCCTGTTCACATTTCCCTTCCCACATTCCTTCGTAACTGAGCCCTTTCCAAATGCCTGCAATGCTCAGTCTGAACTGTTCATTTACACATTCGTTCTCTTGACTAGCACTGTGAACCCCTTGGAGGTGAAAAACAGGCCTTATTCCTTTGTTGCATTCCAAGAACTTAGCACGGTGTCTGGTATAGATAAGACTATGATATTATTATTACTATTAATAATAATGATAACTTTTAAAGCATCTGATTGTAATCTCTACCCGACATTTTGCTAAGTATTTCAGCTGTTTTGTTTTTCCATCATAAGAATTTTATAGTGTAGATTATTATATAGATATGCTTATTAACTTATTTACAGATGAAAGGCCAGGACTGAGAGAGTGTGCAATACCTGCCCCAGATCATGCGCCCCCTCCACAGCAGAGCCTGATGCGCTCACACACGGACTTGCTGCAGGGATGTGAGAGCACAGTCTGTCTGCTCTCTGCTCACCGCTGTTGCCACAGCACCTAGCACAGTATCGCTGAAGGCATCCGATAAAATCCTGTGACTGTTCTTTAGCTGTTACACTATGCTGTTGGTAGAATGAACAAATGAACTTACATCCTGAGTCAGGAGGAAAGAAGGAATCTAGAAGTGCTTTCGCTGCTGTGTGTAGTCACACACAGATATGGAAAAGAAAACCGGGGAAGGATTCTATGAAATTCTGATAAGATGACCACTGGCTGCAAGCTGTATCTTTTTTATTTTTTGTAGAAGGTGGCTTTGCATTTAGGTGAAGCTCCTGGCAGATCCAAAACAGTCTTTTAGATATTTGTAGGCAAGAAGGGTCAGCCCCTGAAGTCAATAAAACCTGTTTGAATTCCATCCTTGCCCTGGCCTCCCTGTGACCTTAGGCCACACAGTTAACCCCTCTGAAATTCAACGTAGTGATGACTGTGTGTGTTCTCGAACCAGAAGGCCTGAGTTTAAATAACCCGACTCTAAGCTTACTAGCTGTGTATTCATGAGAAAGGCACTTAACCTCTCTCTGTTTCAGTTTTCCCATCTGTAAAATGAGTACAAAGTAGTATTTGCCCCATAAAGTTGATGTGATAGTTAAATAGGCCAATTCATTTGAGGCATTTAAAACAGTACCTGACACCCAGGAAACTATTATTAGCTCTTCGATAATTGTATCTATTTCAGAAGAGTATAGCGAGAATAAATGATCACTCTACATTCTGGAAGCACCTAGCCTTCTAAGATGTAGGCTGAGCATCACCTCCACCCCTTACTACCAGTTTGAGTCACAAGGCTAGCCCATAGACAGGGGCGGTGAAGGGGACCAAGCAAGAATGTCAGTGCAGGCTGGGTGGTGTATCAGGGGCCATGAAGGAACTGCCTGCTGCATCATTAGTAGCAGAGATGGCTTGAGCTGTAGATCTGGGTTGCTGTTAATGGCTGGGAAGCAGTCAAAATAGCTCTCAGTAATTTCATCCATTGCCACTTGGGTATTCCATTCTTAGAAGAGCCTGCAGGCCTTCCCCTCAAAGCCTGTTACTCATTTCTATAACATTCTAACCAAGTATTAAGGTATGCTTTCTAAGACCACAAGGAATCAGAAGAATGCTTGAGAGATGAAACCCTTCTAGAGAGAGCAACAAAAGGAAAAATATGACAAAAGGCAAAATAGTAACAGTTATAGTGACATAAAAAAATTGTAAAATGGAGAGCAAATAAGGGCATTTAAAACAGACTGTCATACACACAATGTGTATATTTTGCACATATGCTGTTTCCGTCAGCAGAAGCTAGATCATGGCAACAGACTCTAACCTTTCCAAACCCTTCTTCAGTGCTGATGGAGAGGGGGTCATATTATTGTTTCCCTGAGGAGGAGGAGGGGGAGGGGTGTGTCTCCTTCATATGGAACCCCCATGACCAGCAGTTCATAGGTATTGTTGGCCATTTGTTGAATGGTTTGCTATTTACAGGCACTATGCTAAATGCTTTCCATATATTATGAGACCCCACTTTATAATTTATAGATCGTTTGCAGCAATGTTCACTATTTTATCTTCAGTAGGGTTACCCGTTTACATAGGAGAAGATAGAGACGGGATGATGGGAGTTTGTTCAGGTGGCAAAGTTGGGATGCAAACTCCTATAGCTCTTTTTCCTAACCCAATGTTCTTTTTATTTTCTCTGACATCCCAGGTTATAGTGAGCTCCCTCCAAATCATTACTCATTTAGCACGTTTACTGTGCTAGGTGCCTAAAGGGTCTTGGACCAGCTTCTGCCTCATACTCAGTGATTTACCTTTTATTGTCGACTATGCACTTTTATATGTATGATATAAATTATTTTTGCAATCGCCATGTGAGGCAGGGACTCTTGCCCATATTCCAGATGAGAAAACTGAGCTCAGAGAGATTGAATGAAGCTTCCTGAATTCCTTCACTTGGAAAGCACCAGAGCTGTGACTCAAACACAATCTATGTAATGCCTAGACATAGGGTCTTCCCACCATATCACAATGCTCCCTCCATGTTCCACCTACAGAATGGCCTCTCAGCTGTACTCTAGTCATCTTCCTGTCATGCTGGACCCAGATCTCTTTCCAGATCCAAGTGCAGAGCCTAGAATTGAGGCTGAAGATGTGTCAGCGCTCACAGGCAGGGCCAGAGGTGTTTGTCTATGGCAAACACCTAGACATCCACATAGGTGGAAGCTAACATTCACAGAGCACCTGCTGTATGCACCTGACATTGGACATGCTATGCACATGCATGAACACATTTCATCTCCATATCAGTCTTACAAGGTTAATACTATTGCCCCATTCTCTAGAGGAGGAAACAGAGGCTCAGAAAGGACAATTTCCTTTCCCAAAGCACCATTTGGTCTCTCAGGCTGCCTCAGAGAGGGTTTAAATTATGCAGAACATTGTCTGGAAAGACTTCATGAGAAAGATGGAGTCTAAGCTGCACCCTGGAAAACTTACCACGCAGCTCAGATCAGCCTACTGAGAACCAATGAGCATGTTGTTATAGTTACGATTAGGTTTCCATGTACTTCTCAAATCAGATGTGTAAATATAAGCAAAAACATTTCTCTCTGCAGCACAGACCTCCAGCAGTTTCCACCCAGCATCCTAGTTCTGAGGAAAGATAATAAATTAGCTCTAATTAGCTTCCCACACACTGAAGCAAGTTTCTCCGGTCACCACTTTGCAAACAGGAAAGATAGGCTCTGCTGGACTTCTCGGGAAAGTGATCTTGGGTGGGATGGAGCCCAGCACGTGACTTTCAGGTCTGGTTTACCTTGCATGACTGTAGACAAGCTATGCGTGCCTTCTGGCCTTTGGTTCTTCCCTCTGTAAAATGAGGAGTTTAGACTAGATTCTTTTTTCTATTACAAGCAAGAGTCCGTGACTCCACCGTCTGGAGAATTTCCCAGCCTGCAGCCCTAGCCTCGCTTGTGCATGCAGTAGACTTATTGAGTACCCATTCTTTACCAAGCTTTGACCCCGAAGCTGGGGATATAACAATGAGTAACAAAAGGTCTCTGCCTTTAAAGAACTCTCATTCTAGTAGAGAGAATAATAATAATCTCTGCCCACTCCTAAGTGCCAGGAACTTGGCCATGCCCTTCCAACATGTTCTCTCATTTAATTCCCACAAGAGACCGTTGAGGTAGTGCTATTGTTATCTTCATTTGAGTGATGGGGATATAGTCTCAGAGAGGTTAAATCATTTTTCCACAGTTTGACTGTTAGTAAACGACGGGACTATAATTTCAATTCTGATCTCTTAATCACTGTGTTTTATTATTTCTCTTGGAAAATGTTGGATGTCGTGAAAGAAACAGATGGCAGGTCATAGGAAGATGAGCTCCATGCGGGTGACCAGGGATGGCTTCAGTCAGAGTGGTGCTCAAACAGAATTTTGAAGGAAAGGCAGACTTTTAGTACATCAAGATGGAGGATGAAAACCATTTGAGGTGGAAGAGTTGAGACATAGAGAAAGAAAAGAAAAACGAGGCCCGGGTGAAGAGTAAGTTGTATGAATGAAGCCCAGTGGAGATTGAGACTGGGTTCCATGCCGCATTCCTTCAATAACGTATTGTTATTCGGGGGCCTACTGTGTATGACGCACAGTTATGGCCACTGGGAATAGCACAGTGAGCAATAGAAACTCTAATACCCTTGTGCAGTGGCTCTCAACCGGGAACAATTTTGCCCCCCAGGTGACATTTGGCAGTGGCTGGAGATAGTTTAGCTGTGACACATTTTAGTGAGTAGAAGCCAAGGGTGCTGCAAAATATCCTGCAATGCATAGGACAGCCCCCGCCCCGCCCCAATGCATCATTATTTGGTCCTTTTAAAATGTCATTAGCTCTTGTAGAAGCTTGTTACAGCTGGGGCCTGCTCCCAGAGAACCTTCCAGGCCAGGCTGAAGAATTTGCCTATGCCTTTTCCAGATCAGGGGGCTGCACACAACCAAAATGTAATAGGAATGACAACTGCAAACCATTTTTGTTGCAAATGATCTCCCAGCACAAAAGAAATCAGTCCAGTTGCCTCAGCTATTTTATTACAGGCCCAGGATGACCTGAAATGCAATTCTACCACCTCTGGTTTAGAACGACTCAGGGCTGATGAGAATATACAGCCCGCCAAAAGGGAATGTTAGGTGGCTTCTTCCTTCTTAATCAAATTAAGGAAACAGTGCTGCCGCAGAAACTGCACAGCTGAGGAATTTATTACAAACTCCGTAATCACATGGTTCTCCCATGAAAAGGGAATAGACTAAACCATGTCTAACCATCTTTACCCTGAGCCTCTCAAACTACTGGAGCTGGGCAGAGTCCATTTATTAAGTTAAGCAATATTTACTGGGTCTAGCTTGTGAGTATCCATGTGGCAGAACTTAACTGCCTTTTTCAATGAAGGTCTACTTTTCATGATTATCCCAAGCTCCCCAGTGCTATTTAATGCTGGTCAAGAGGAAAATGGGGATTCAGTTGTGGCTTCGAGGAACATTCAGACACCAGCTGAAGAAAGACAGGAGATTATGAGGGCACTCCCAGGCAGGCATCTAGAAAGAGCAGTGGCTTTGCAATCTGGCATGCCTACTTGCCCAACGGCTTCGCCTTTGGCTGTGCAACCTTGAACAAGTCATTTACCTGACCTCTCGAAACCCCCATCCCTTTATCTAAAAAAATGGAGAGCCAAATGCCTCCTAGGGTCATTAGAATAATTGTGACGAAATGGAATAAAGTAACCTGCCCGGCCCAGCACAAGCCCTCAGTCGATTACAGCTGATTACGCCGGGTCATTTCCCACCAAGATCTGGCTGCAGAGATGTGGGGTGCAACAAAACATGGGGAACTGCACTTGAGGCTTAGTTACTTTTCTTGTTAAGGGTAGGAAAGAGGGGAGATTTCTTATAGTCTGGAGGCTTCTTAGTAATTCCTGTAGTTTAGCCCAACACTCTGGGCCCAGGCAGAGGCTGGCAGGTAAGCTGCCTGCCAGGTCAGAGGGAATAAGAGGGAAAATCAATTAAAAGGGCCTTTCAGGGAATGAGGGGTGGCATGTGCCCAGGGTTAATCCCAAAGGGGGACCTGTATTTCCATAACAGGCGAGGCCTTTTCTTTAACCCACTGGCACGGCAAGTTGGAGTTTTCCCGGGTGAAGTCCATTACCGGCAATGGGTGTGCGCGTGTGATTAATGACCCTGGTTACGGGCCGGTTAGCAACGGAGAGCTCCATCCATCTCACTTCATGGAAGCATCACACACCATTTATTGTCTGCAGCCAGGATGTGTTCCTTTGCAATTAGGTAAATGCCTTCTTTTGGAGTAGATGTGGTAATTCCTCCATTAGTGCCCCCATGCCTCCACCCCACACCCATGGGAAGGGGAGGGAAGGGA